>VUQS01033981.1:0-11404 GCA_015108495.1 Heterochromis multidens
TCCCAGCCTGGTGCAGGTCTACAATTTTGTTTCTGGTGTCCTTTGACAGCTCTTTGGTCTTGGCCATAGTGGAGTTTGGAGTGTGACTGTTTGAGGTTGTGGACAGGTGTCTTTTATACTGATAACGAGTTCAAACAGGTGCCATTAATACAGATGATGAGTGGAGGACAGAGGAGCCTCTTACAGAAGAAGTTACAGGTCTGTGAGAGCCAGAAATCTTGCTTGTTTGTAGGTGACCAAATACTTATTTTCCACCATAATTTGCAAATAAATTCTTTAAAAATCAGACAATGTGATTTTCTGGATTTTTTTTTCTCATTTTGTCTCTCATAGTTGAGGTATACCTATGATGAAAATTACAGGCCTCTCTCATCTTTTTAAGTGGGAGAACTTGCACAATTGGTGGCTGACTAAATACTTTTTTACCCCACTGTACTACAAGCTTTATTCACCTATACACACTCACACAATCATTTTTCTATGTTTCTTTCATTTATCTATCTAACATTCATACTCAGATGATGCTCATCAGGGGCAACTCAGGGTTCAGTCTCTTGCTCAAGGATACTTTGGCATGCAGAGAAGCCAGGGTTCGAATCACCAACCTTCTTATTAGTAGACAACCTGCTTTACTTCCTGAGCCACAGCCACCCCACACAAGAACGGAACTGAATCATGGAGTGATGAATCCAAATTAGAAATTTTGGTTTAAAATATTTTCAATATGTACAGAGGAGGTCAGGAGAGAGGTATACCAGGAGTGTCTACAGTCATCTGTAAAACAAGGTGGAGGCTCTGTCATGGTTTGGTGTGTTTGGGATCTTGTCAAAATCCATGTCAACACCATCTAGCATGACAGTGATCCCAGACTCACTGCCAATGCAGTAAAAGCATACCTGGTTCGAAAAACAAACAATGGAAACACTATCAGTCATGGATTGGCCTCCCCAGAACCTGGACCTCTACATTATTGAAGCAGTGTGGGATCATCTTGACAGAGACAGAGAAAAGGCAGCCAACATCCAAAGAATAGCTTTAAATGTCCTTCAAGAATCCTGGAGAACTATTCCTGAAGACTACTTAAAGAAATTGTAATAAAGCTTGAACAAGAGTTCAGGCTTTGTTGAAAAACAGAGGTGGTCATACCAAATATTGACTTTCAAGCTTGTTAGATAGTACAAACTCTGTTATTGCCTCCTATATTGTATTTGAATGTATGTATGTACAAGTTTCAATAAATCACTGCACCTATTTGCCATTTTCCTAGAAAAATATTATTTTAAAAATGAAGGGTGAGTGAAGACTTTTGCACAGTACTGTAATTCAGAAACTCTAATGGTACTTTCTGAAACTGAAGTTGGTAGCTGTTGGTGTTGTACTGGTCCACAATATCTGCACATTAATTGCTATAATGATGGTAATAATAATTATTATTTGTGATATTTTTTTCTCTCCTTGTATTTGCATACATTGTACCTAATAGACTTGTAGTATATGCAAATTTACAAGCTAGCCAAATGTCAGACTTCAATGGGCCACTTTTAAAAATATTAGCTTTTTTGCATTTAAGGAAGCTGAATCAAGGCTTTGATGGCGCACAGCACTAGCAGTTAGGACCCAATTTGCAACACTTTCATCAAGTGGTGAGAATAAGACCACTTAATTGGCTGAGAAGGTGAAGAAGGCTCTTGTGGTTGGCAAAGTGAAGTGTGTTAGGTCACTACTGGCTGCATTAGAGGAACTGACTGCTTTGCAGTTCAGAATAAAACACCTTTGCCTCTGTATGTATCTAAACGTCAAATACAGTCTCTGTTGGCAATTAACCACCTTCTAATACACCAGTTCTTTGATTTATGGCACTTTCATGTTGTGGTGTCAAGCAACAAGTGCTGCCTTTCTTCCATTACATTTGTTTATTTTGTTTGTTTTTTTTTAGATATTTTTAGTACTATCACCTTGCTTGTTACATTTTAGACACCGGTACACACACATATGAATGGTGTTGAGAGAGAAGTTGATAGACCTCTCTCATGTTCCCTTGTCCTCTTCTAGAAACCGTCGCACTCCATTAATATCAACACACACACACACAAAGGCATGGATAGGAGCATTATATTGTATGCACTATTATCCAGCGCCCATACCCTCTAATAACAGTGGTAAAAAGTGGAGCACAAGAATGCTGAGCAGGTGTTTTAGAAGGTGTGTGTGTGTGTGTGTGCGCGCACATGTGTGAACAAAGAGAGGGTCACCTTGTGCCCTAGATCAGTAGGATTCTGTGATGTCGGCTATTAGTCACATACACACAAAAACACACACAAAAAGTGGTCTGTAAAGCTACACATGAACTATCAGATTTGCATGCAAGCCAACACAACAATACAGTAACAGAGCTGAGGAGGTTGTTTAACAGTGGTCACAGCTCTCCAGACAATAGAGTACTAAACAAATATGTCACCAGAAAGTCTAAATCATCAGAAAGGCACATGATTTGTCTTTAGACTTCATCGTCAACGTGTGGTATGACCCTTACAGAGCTCTGGTCTAAATGTCCTTTATTCAGTCTAGAATTACATGAATAAAAAAGCAACTAAAGGTTAAACCCACATGGACCAACTTAAAAGCAGCCTGTTCAGGCTGTACAGGCAGGACTTGCTCCTGCTACTATTGTATATTATTTAAACTATCCATGCTTGGATGCATCTATTTTACACTTGCTGCATCACATAACTTACGGTTTTATTTTTTTCTTTTGCAACCATACACGCATCCTAGTCAGCTGCTAAGATTTCTCTCTAGGAGCCATTGCAACTAATGGTTACTCATGGCATCGTTCTTTCAGTATTTCTGACAAGAAATACCGACATGAACTTAGTAGGTCGTTGCCACCTCATTAAATAGTTGTGCTGGCATAGCTCACACATATATTTAGGTTTCTAAAAATAAACATAAAGTCCCTGTTAAGCAGCGGTAAGTTTGGTGGCAAGTAATATGCCTGATACTAAGGAGACTCTGATTTAGATTTAGATTTTCACTGAAATTTAAACAATTTAAATTTTTGTTTTTTAGTTTGTGTGGGTAGGTTAAAACTACTTGGTTAGGCTTTGGAAAGGATCATGGCTTAGGTTAAATTTGACAGACAAAACCTCTTTTTTTGTGCCTAAGAGACATGTGACACTGACATGGTATCCTCTAGTGGGCTGGTGCATCAGTCACACTCACCAATGGATTTTACTGGCAGTTATCCATAAAACCAAAAGAGGCCACCTATTTAGTATAAATTAGGACTTGTTTATCAATAATCAAAATAAATAATTCTTCTTTAAACCTTCTGTCCTAATAGTAGGTGGAGTTTTAATATTATGGAAAGCAGTAAATATGGGTTAAATCTGATAATGGCCATATGATGAGGATCCAAAGTGGGGCCCTTGTTTTAGACCTTCAGCACTCCTTTATGTGTCTGGTTCATATTTACAGCTGTTTACAGCTTTTTGGTCTCTTGTTCCTATGACATCATAGCACTGTGTGTGTATTCTCATTGTTCCAATATTAAAACAGGAATTGAATTAGAGCAAGCCCATGTGTGTGACATTAAAACATTTAATCAAATGCTCAAGAGTCACTTAACAACTCCAAGCTGAGATTAAGGCATAATTAGAAAAACTCTTTCTTGCAGCAGTGAATGGGATCTTAAAAAGGTCACTGTATCCCCACAACAGCTGGAAGCACCTCCTCCTACCAGTGCTTTTGAGATGCATTACTGCTGCTGCACAGGTCCCAAGCATGACTGTATGTGAAAAATGAAAAACGACCATGTGTGCTTACCAACTACTTACATGCATAATTGAAGGTTAAGACATAACACATAAATAAATAAATAAATAAATATATGAAACACGTCAGCTAAGAAGCTAGTTGATCTGATCTTCCCCATGTGGACAATTTGTAATGCATTATTAAACCATCATCTATCGAGATGGATTATGTCTGTGACTATTAAGTGTTCTCCCAAGATATCTGCTATAAAAGTACTTCAGAGCAGCCCTGAGTTATTACAGACCACCATCTTTAAATATCGTGGTCTGACAGGGTATCCCAGTCTGTGATTTGACAGTGACAGGGGAGTAAAATCCACAGGATAAATACAGGCTTGTTATGAAGGTCTACTACCACTTTCAAAAGCATAAAAGTGGAAATGTGATAAAACAGTATATTGCATAAAGATCAAAAGGCATCACCGAATCTTCCGGGATTATTTATTTTTATGAAGCAGACATACAGAAACACAGTAACAGGTTAAAGAAGTCTAAACAAGTGCTCTCACTTGCTATCGTGAACTGGTCTGAACCTAGATTGCAGTGACAAAATGTTTCCAAAAATTTGATGTTTTACTCAAAGAGTAAGTCTGTGTGAGATAGCCCCTTGTTCCTGTTTTGAAATCAAGTCTACTTTGAAAGAAATATGCTAACTTGAAGGAATTACTTCTTCTGCTGGTATTTTATTCATAAATGACATTTCTGTGTAAGCAACAGCAGATCAAAAATGCAGCACCTCCTTTTGGGAAAAAATGTCTTACAATCAGTCCTTGAAACTTCATAGTGAGCTGCTTAGAAATACAGTTAGGTCCATAATTTGTTAATATCTCATTTCTTCACCTTGAGAAACTTTTGGGTTGCTTTGGCAGTGTACTTTGGGTCGTTATCCATTTGCACTGTGAAGTACTGTCTGCTCGGTTTTGCAGCATTTGGCTGTATCTGAGCAGAGAGTACAGCCGTGTACACTTCAGAATTCATCCTGCTACTTCTATCAGCAGTCACATCACCAATCCATACACAGTCATACATGCCCATGCCATAACATTGCCTCCGCCATGTCTGACAGTTAATGTGGTATGGTTCAGATCATGAGCTGTTTCTCTTCTCCCCCATACTTTTTTCTTCTAGTAGTAGTTAATCTTGGTTTCATCTGTCCAAAGATTTTTTTTTTTCAGAACTGTGCAGGCTCTTTTACATGTTTTCTAGCAAAGTTCAATCTGTCTTTTGTGTTCTTGAGTGTAACCAGTGGTTTGCACTTTGTTTATGTTTGAAAAACTCATTGAATTAAAGCTGAAAGTCTGAACTTCAATCATGTATTGACTGAAAATCAAATCCATTGTGGTGGTGTGCAGACGGAAAACTACAAAAGTTGTGTCTTTGTCCCAAAAATTATGGACCTAACTGTATTTGATTCAGAATCTGATCAATCTTGCCACATAGGTATACTGAAAAATTAATGTCAGACTTCTGTGTTTTAGCTACAATTACTATAGGTAAAAAAAATAAAATAAAATAACTACAGAGATAGAAAGAGTGACCGTTTATGAGTTTACAGGAGAGGTCTGCTGTTCTCATGGCATTAGCATTTGTTTGAAAGATAGAAAAAGAAGCTCTGTGAACAAGTCTAAGAGAATGTGTGTGTGTGTGTGTGTGTGTGTGTGTGTGTGTGTGTGTGTGTGTGTGTGTGTGTGTGTGTGTGTGTGTGTGTGTGTGTGTGTGTGTGTGTGTGCGTGTCTGCAATAGACAAAATATCAAGTGGAGAGTTGCCAGAGGGAGTGAGAGAACATAATTGATTAAATACACTAGACCAAAAGAGCATCTCTCCCTCTCTACATCTCTGGGTCACCCATTGTCCCATCCATCCTCTGTGCCTCCTTCCTCCACAAAAACACAAACCAGCTATTCCACTCACAGTATGGGAATGAAAGAGAGGGAAAGGGAGGAAATAAAGAAGCACTGGGTGGAAAGAGGGCGGAAAGAGCCAAAGATCGATGGCTGAAAGACAGTGAGACAGTGAGTCAGAGAGAGAGAGGGAAAAGGAGACAGAGAGAACAATAGAAGAAGGGAGGAGAGGGAGAAGAAACACATAGGCTGACAAAGGAATGTTATTAGATTTTTAGTTATTCATCTTCGCATTTAAACGTAATCACAGAACAAAACAAAAAAAAGCTGAATTTATATAGAGGACATTATATGGGTAATTTAGGAAAAGAGAAAAGAAATAAAAATAATACTGGAAGTATTTGTTTGCCATGTGGAACACCTGACAGGAAACACATTTTAATTAAATGAAGAGTACCTTCCGTACCTCAGAGTTTCATTTTGAAAACTGCAGTTATTAATCTTTCAAAATACCAAAAAATAATATAAAAATCAATTTGCACTGCAAATGGAGCAACATTGTTTTCATTTTATATTGCACAATTCCTATGATGACTCATAGGAATTTAATCCTAAGGCCCTTTTAATTTAAATACACTGTTAAAGACAATGATGCAACACTAAGGTCAAGCTATGTTTTGTTGTGATGATATTGACACACAAAGTTTAATCTGGAGATAAAATTTTAATAGATTTAAACTACTTCGCTATAAAAGAGTATTCAGTGCTAGAATGGTTGGTTAACATATTGTAGGGAAATTTCTTATTGCATTTAAGTTTAGTCAAGTTAATTGATTTTTGCTGTAAAAAGTTCTCATAACTTGGATTTTTCATTATGGTGTTGCTTTGTCTCCTGATTTCTGCATAAAAAATAAATTCCAGATTCATAGAACCTTTCATTTTAATACTTATTTCAGCTACTCTAGGACAAAATCAAGTCTATACAGTCTTCTTACATGAGCAGTTAAATTGCTCACTGTGGATGATCTACTGAAGAAGTTTTGATGTCACAGGTCACATCTTGCACGGAGAAGACAGACGGACATATATACTGGCAGCTTCATATGTGGTTTAAGGGCCGCAACCAACATATACAAATGCAAAACTGATTGGTCATTTAAGTTAGATGCTGACATTTGTGTTTTCATATACATTTCTTGTGTGCATGTGTGTGTGATTATTGATCCGATAGAAGGGGAATGCTACTTAATTAAACTATCTGTCTCAATAGGCTCCCCTAATTAAGACAGGTGGGAACTGCCATATGCATAAAATCTCAAATACATATGAACTTTCAGAGACTTGGGAGAACGCACTTTCCCACACATACTGCCGAAGTTTTGGGATGAATGTAATCTTGGTGAAGTCATCATCAATCAGTATACAGACACAGAGAAGTTCTCATTGTGAGAAACTTTGTGCACAAGATTGTTTATTTACATTGTGTATTTATGCTTCTGTGCATGTGTGCGTGTGGGTGTGCAGGGGTTCGTGCTTGCGTGAGCATGCCTGCTGTGTCGCTCTCCATCAATTTCAAGTGGGCAGAGAGTAATCAGTGTTCACAACAGGACCCCGCTCTGTCTCTCCCTCCCTTTCCTTTATCTCATCTAAATTTTTCTCCTCCTCCTTGCTCGCCACTTCATAGAGGAGCAAGGTATTTGTTAAATTGGCTTGTTCAAATGAAGAGTGGAGGGCTGAAAAAAAAATAAGAGTGGGTGGCTCTGCACCATATTGCAAAATCCACTGTTACTTTAATTACTTATACATTTAGCAAGTAGGAACTAAACTGTGAGAGTGTTAAAATGATAAAATCACTTGTTAAGAACACTTCTGATGATGGTTTTCATTGCTTGGCTTATGCTCCTTAGCTCCTAATACAGGGATTTTTAATACAGCATTGCAATTATGTTCCAATTTTGTGCCACCAACTCGGGCGAGGCCCTTCGGTCAGCACTGACTTTGGTGCTGAGGAAAGCCCTGACCTTAGCTCTATAAAACACATTTTGGATAAACTGGAATGTCAATGACAAGTCGGGCCTCAGCACTCAATAACAGCAGCACGTTCTTGTAGCCAAGCTCTAAAATCTTGTGAAAAGCCTTCCCAATATAGGGCTGGTACATGTGTGTGTCCACACACATGTGATGCAATGTACTACAGTCCTGATCAAAAGTTTAAGACCACTTGAAAAATGGCAAAAAATCATATGTTACATGGTTGGAGCGTAACAAGTTTCCAAGTAGAGCTTCAACATGCAACAAGAAGAAATGGGAGTGAGACAAAACATTTTTTTGAGCATGCAATTTATTGAAAACAACGCTTAAACTGAAACAGGCTGTTTCACAGCTGATCAAAAGTTTAGGACCAAATCTAGGTATATTCTTTTGTTTGTTGTTGTTTGTTGCTGTTTGTTTTGTTTTTTGTCTAACTGCCTTCTTGTCTTTTTTGTTTTTTTAATAATCACTTCATCTATTTTTTCCCCACTGTTTGTCTTACCATGTTGGACATGCAGTCCTTGTATCTACAAGTAAGAAAATGAATCCACCACCTATTTTAAAGGAAAACAAAGGAAATGGACGGGAAAGCCCAGAATACCCATTAAATTAAATTAAATTAATTTCTTTATCATTCCCTCCCCTCTACCCTCTACTCTTCTGTCCTGCTTCTCTTTTCTTCCTCTTGCTCTCTCCAGAGTTTGTGTCATTTTGTGCATTCACGCCTTTCTTTTAGCTCAGACGTTTCCCAGAGGCCATTGCAATCTTGGGCTGCCGCCTCTTCTCAAACTCTGTGTGTGTGCAAGTACATGCATGTGTGTAGCCTGCAGGACAGCACAGTAATCAGAGCAGAGACACACAATGAGGAAAAAAGGGGGACAGACAAGGAGTTGGTGTCATTATCACATTATAATTTTAGCTCTGAAACTACTAGTGGCTATTCAGCAGCTGACTATTCAGCATACAGCACTTTCCATACACACACGCCAACCTACAACGATGAGTAACATTGATCATATCGCTACAATGCTTTTTGAAATGACATTCATCTGGATGTTACTTTGACTGCTAACTACAAACCTAAGCATTACTATGGGCTAATCACACCTCTCTATAGTAACAATCTCCCCCAGCGGGATAATATGTCCCATTAAAAGACAAAAAATGCTCAGCAACATCTCGAAAACCCCAACCAAGAGCTCAAAACATTGACCCCGGTTTTAAATCCCGAGATCCCAAATCTAATCGAGCATCCACTGAATGCACCAGAAGAAACCAAATTCATATAGGATCCCTTGCTGCACTCCAGAAGAGCCAAATGGTCCGCCAACATCACAGGACAGATGTCTCATGTCTATGCGCCAAAGAATCACAGCGATAATTAGGCAGATGGTTTTATGTTACTGTACATGCACAATAAAGACCAGCACAATCAAGTAAGGACACAAATACATTCTCATCAAGACTGACTGGCTTTAGTCCACAGAATGAGAGGCACAACGTATTTCTGATGGTAGAATTAGTTTGCAATGTCTTTGCCCAGTTATATATCATGCTCCGGTGGTCCTCGACCTCTGGCCTGCTCCCTTGGGTTTGGCTTCACAATACCTGAAAAGGTTATTTGCTGTGGGAATGATAAATGACAATTTTCACTGGCTAGTATGACTGACCTGTAAAAAAAAACAAACAAAAAAAAAAAGCTGTCCCTGTCCTGATGACGTATGTCTGTTGTAATTAATGTCCGACTACTTCTTCTAAATAGTAACTACATTTCTTATTTCTTAGAGTACACAGAGATGCGCTCAAGGACAAAAGCAAGCTGTGATGTTAGCCTTTTTCACTAAAGTTACCAAAGCTAGATAAAGCTACAAAAAAAACAGCACTCTATTTGGTGCATTTGTCACATTTTAATATTAGAAACTGAAAGAAAAAGGAGTCAAGGCCATCTTAAGTGCGCATTTGTTTCCCCAGAGAAATTTATTTTTAACTATCTGCCAGCCACAGGCAAAAGTTGAGGGATGACCATTTAAAAATAAATAAATAAATAAAATAAAAAATATGGGTGTCATTTATACTGGAACAGTGGTGTCCCAACCACATTTTGAAATGTGCAATTCTGCCCCTGATATTTTTTGAAAGTAAAAATTACTTGCTCTAAGCAATGTTAAAAAACAAATTAGACAGCTTTGTAGAATAAGAAAACATCCAATGCAATATAAATATAGGAAAAAACCAAAACAAATGTGCACTGTAGGTAATCCATGTGGGTGGCATTTAGTTAATCAGGTGATGTGGGAAGTGGATCTCCCTCGAGTCTGTGAGTAAAGAGCTCCTGAATGTTAATCCAGCCAAGGTACAGTGCATGCTATAGTGGTGGCTTATAATAGTTCAGTAAACCCAGGCAGCAACTAATGGTCAGTAGATATGATGTGACCTGGTGTTGTAGCTGTGGGTGGTATATGGGTGGTATATGAGTGTAGCTGTGCAGTCAATGTTGTATTTTAGTATTGTCAGTTCTGTAGTAGCTCTATTGATGCTGTATGCAATTTTTCCCAGTGTTAATTATCCAGTATGACCTATTACTGATCATCAGGTACAATGGCTTAAATTGCATATGAAAAATACATTGTTATACCTCGTTAGACATAACTGTTAAACTGTTCGTTAATGCAAATGTCTAATCAGCCAATCACATAGCAGCAACTCAATGCATTTAGGCATGCAGATATGGTCAGGGTGACCTGCTGAAGTTCAAAATGGGGAGAAAAGTGATTTAAGTGACTTGGAATTTAGCATGGTTGTTGGTGCCAGATTGTTGGTCTGAGTATTTCAGAAAGAGACAATAGAGAATTTGGCATAAACAACATGAAAGCATGGATCCATCCTGCCTTGTATCAATGGTTCAGGTTGGTGGTGGTGGTATAATGGTGTGGGGGACATTTTCTTGGTACACTTTGGGCCCCTTAATTTTATTGAGTGTATTGTTGCTGACCAGTCCAACCCGTTATATCAACAATTTACCCATCTTCTGATGGCTGCTGCCAACAGGATAATGTGCTATTTCTCAAAGCTCAAATCATCTTGCCGACAACGCCAAGATACCCTGCTGGGATAAAGATACCCTGCTGGGATAATAAGCTGACCAAAGGAGGAGATAGAAGCCACTGACATCAAGACAAGAAAGCTCCTTACCATGCATGGAGGGTTTCAACCCAAATCCAGCACCCTGAAACTGTACGCTAAGTGGAAGGAAGGAGGCCAAGGACTAGTGAGTGTCAGAACCACTATCCAGGATGAAACAACTAACGTCCATGAGTACATCAGGAAGGTGGCCACAACTGATCATGTGCTTAGCGAATACCTCAGGCAGCAGAAACCCAAGAAAGAAGAGGAGCAAGAACAGGAACCATCATGGAAGGACAGGCCCCTGCATGGCATGTACCACCGGCAGATAGAAGAAGTGGCTGATATCGAGAAATCCTACCAATGGCTAGACAAAGCTGGACTGAAAGACAGCACAGAGGCACTAATCATGGCAGCACAGGAACAAGCTCTAAGCACAAGATCGATAGAGGCTGGAGTCTACCACACCAGGCAAGACCCCAGGTGCAGGCTGTGCAAAGATGCCTCTGAGACAATCCAGCACATAACAGCAGGATGCAAGATGCTAGCAGGCAGGGCATACATGGAACGCCATAAACAAGTGGCTGGCATAG
>VUQS01033982.1:0-10563 GCA_015108495.1 Heterochromis multidens
TGGGCTTTTGCCCTTTTTTGGGGGGGGGGGGGGGGGGGTTGCTGTCCTACAAACTCCCAGCTGCTAGGTAACTCTTTGGCAGGGGATTCTTAAATACAGCTATTAAGTGTTAGAAAAATTGAAAGCTTAATTTTTCTGTCATACTTTGATACTTGACTTTGTAACCCTCTGACTCAGTTATTAAATGTCATTCCATGTGTTATTAAAAAGGTCCTTAAAAAGTCTAATTTAGGTTGACCATACTTGTAAATGCAATGCAAATGGGAGAGGAATGTTGTCCTATTCTCATCCGATCTAGGATTCTAGCTGTCAACAGTCCTGGGTCGTCTTTGTTGTTGTTGTTTCTTTTAATTATGCACCAAATGTTTTCAATTGGTGAAAGGTCTGGACTTCAGGCAGGCAGGTTCAGAACCAGGATTCTTTTACTACAAAGCCATGCTGTTGTAGTAGATGGAGTGTGCAGTTTAGTATTTAGAGGATGCGGGGTCCATGTTTTCCAAAAATAATTTAAAATTTAGATTTGTTTGACCAGAACAGTTTTCCACTTTGTCTCAGTCCAATTTAAATTAGCTTTGGCCCATAGAAGCAGTGTTTCTGAATCATGTTCACATATGGCAGCTTCTTTGCATGATAGAGCTTTAACCTGTATTTGTGAATGGCATGGTGAACTGTGTTCACAAACAGTGATTTCTGGAATTGTTCCTGAGCCCCTGCAGTGATTTCCATGACAGAATCATGCCTGTTTTTAAATGCAGTGGTGCCTGAAAACCCAAAAATCATGGGCATCCAAGTATTTATTTCCAGTGTTGTCCCTTGTGATTTCTTCAGATTCTCAGAATCTTTTGATGATATTATGCACTGTAGATGATGAGATATTCAGTTTTCAGTTACATTTTACATAGCGTCTCAGCTATCGATAACTGTATTGTTTGTGTACTGATATGTAACATAATATTGTAAGTTACTCTTCAGTGAGTTACATGAGTTTATGTCACCTCCTAACCTGCAAGTGTCGCGGTGCTGAAAGTTTGTTAAAAGTGCCACTTTAGTGATCCCTTTAATGTTGACAGCCAAGAGGGACCATTTCCTTTCCAGAGTATTAAAACAGTTTTTTATGTTAGCATGCCCAGGGAGGGGATGAATTTACTGCACTAGAGAAGCTTTACATCCTGAGGCCCCTAGGGTCACCAGCAGATAGACCAAAGGTTTTAGAGCTTGTTGGGCAGAGTTGTAACACACCCTGTTGTCTAGACTGCTTTAATGGATTTACTGCATTGGTGAAATATTGACAAGGGGGCTGGAGGTGAGACCCAGGGACAAATAGCCCGTCTTTGGAGCGAATGCATTGCCTTCTTTCTCCACATTGCCCTTCACTCCAAATTGCCCTTCACTCAGCAGCTACACAGGTTGTGCTTGTGTGACTGTTGTAAAGGTTACTACACCCCACTGAAAAACACTGTTCAAAAGAAGTCGTAAGTTAGTTCTTTAAGCCCATAGATGGGTACTAAGAAGACCCTTTTGATTTTCTTTTAAAAATGTATCCCTTTTCACAGATGGTAATACTGCATGGTGGCATGCATGTTTTCTCTTGTGTAAAAGGCTGATGGTTATTCTTCCATTGACATAGCTCCATGGTTTTTACTGACTTTACTGACTTTGTTCTTTGGGACTGTATGGGCATAGGTTTTCATATTTCTAAGGTATTATCAATAGCACTTTAGTTATGTCACCTATAAGCAATAAAAGCCCAGACAATCATCAGACAACAGTATGGCCTTATTGTATTTGCCCACTGACCTAGAGTGGAGCTTCCCTTTTCCTTGTGCCTTAATACTTTGAACTGAACTTATTTTTCCTATTTAGCTTCAGTGTTTCTTTGCAAATTTGCTGTAATTTCTTTTTTGTTTTTTTGGTTTTTTTTGCTTGACATCATATTTCATTCACAATTACTTGAATACATTGCAAACTATTTGCTCATGCCGCAGTCCTGGAGATATGACCTCATTTGTTTGTTTCAATTTACAGGATGGCTCTAAAGGAAGCACTTTCCTCGTCACGGCCACAACCACCAGCACTGACAATAGCAGCATTTCCAAACTCCACAAGCCATTCAAGGACCATAAAGACAAGACCCTGAAAGATTTAAAAGAGCCCAAAAGTGCCTTCAGGGACTCAGGCTGGGAACCCGGCAAAGCCCCCAAAGAACCTTCCAGAAAACCCAAAGAGAACCAGCCACTTAGAGAAATCAATCCTAAGATGGGTTTCAAGGAGCCCAAGTCTTTGTCTAAGGAGCATAGGACGGAAGGAATAACCCATGGGTCAGGGCTAAACAAGCGTCGGTCCACCCTTGATGGTGATGATCATGTGACCAAAAAGCGCAAAAAGGGATTTATGAATTCCTCAGAAATGCAGATGTCAGGGTTAGACAGTCAATATTTGGATAAGAAACTCTTGAGGGATAGATCGCAGTTGCAGACAAGTAAATTACGACCAGAAAGTGACGAGGCAGATCGTAGGACTGTGACGACACTTCCGCCATTCCAGGATCTGGTTGATCCTAATGACTCTGATATGGAGGACCAACCTACCAGATCAGATGTAAGTAGAACACATTACATAGATATTGTATTGTCATTAGAACTGGGAATGGGCTAATTTATTGGCTGAACAAAAATATCTGCCAGAGATTGCCTTGTTGATTGACATCAGCCTAATGGCAAGATGACATTTTCCTGTGGTAATGGTTGATGTTTAACTGTTGTCCCAGTTTTATACTTCTCATATTTGGGATCCAGTGTATAGATTTGTGTGACTGAATATGTGCTCATTCAATGTGTGATATTCATAAGTCAAAGACTTTAAAATAGTTGTTTATTTATAATGAAGATGTCAATGTGTTACTCTTATGAAAGGGGGAATTAATAACGGGAAAAAAAAGTTACCAAAAACAAACGACTATGATTGTTATCACCAAACATCAGTATCGAGTGTCAGAATTCTTAGCCTACTGTAACTGAGTTCAATCAATTTGCATCATATTCTCATGAATGTTTAAGAAGCAGATGTGGTATTTGGCACTTGTACCAACCCAAATTGTTGAACTGGTTGAATTGAGCATTTAGGCCACTTTACTGGGAAATTCATAGAAAGGGTGCCGCTTGTAAAAAGGTAGCTAATTCTTTTGAGATTTTAATAAAGCACATCTTGTCCTTGGTGTGGATAAGTATAAAATCAAACAACCAGCAGGGATGGTCTGGGGGAATTGGAATAAGGGGTGGATGACAATAAACTTAGTGGAAGTTCAGGTGCATTCGTCTGGGTGGCACAACAGCATGTCAACATGACTGGAGAAAGATAATTACAAGATGTAGGTTAGTTGCTTTGGCAGGAAACAACTGAAACTATATGCTCCTATATGTTTATATAGGAAAAAATAAAATAATATAGAATATGCTCACCTCTAAACAGAGTATCTGCCTGTACCTCCAGCTCATGAGCCAAATTCGGAAAACTCTACAGTGGCTCTTTTCATGAATAGGCTGACATTTGACTGGGTTGCCATGTCCACGCACATTCTGTAGAGAACCTCCCCATAAAGATGGTCTGTTTTAAAGCCAAATTGTAGACAAGAAAGATTTATGGATTTACAACACCTGAGGAGAAACGGAGGACACAACTGTAAACAGCATAGTTTCTCTTTAATGCTTTTAGCTTTTAAAAGAAGAAAACGGCTGAAAGTTTGTGGTCTAAGTTCCTGTGCTCTGAGCATTTTTCTTTTATGCAGTAGTGTTTTTATTTCTATTGTCAGTGATTGTATAAAGTGTAGGTCTTTTATGTATCTTTCTCTGTCATGGCAGCTTGTTTAGTCGGGAGTTCTCACAAAGAAGTAGCAAAAACCTATGTTTTTGTCATTGCTTTATGAAAATAGCTTTCAGGTTTTCCCATACAAGGCTTGGGGGGAGGGTTGTAAAGAGGATGTGGGGTGACACATTCCAGGTATTTGATTCTGCCCAGGCTAGCAACCCTGGTGGGCCTGGGCCAACACAGACCGGTGCTCTCATTTCTCATGTGAACATTTGTTTGATCTCAGTGTTTCTGACTGAGCACTGGGCTAAAAAAAAAAAGCAGAGGAGGAAATGTGGAGTAGGTGATGACATGAAGGGAAAGCCGGCTGGCATGTTAGCATGAGAAATTTGTCTTTAGAACACTGGGTGTGGGCATGCACTAAGTCACCTTTGACCCGCACAAGTTTGTATAAACCTAATGCCTTAAGTAGTGAAGTCATCACTATGGTATTCTTTGTAGGTGGGTCTGTGTCCTAGTATTATTACAATGTCACATTGATAACATTCTAGTGATATTTTGGTTGGAGACAAAATTCACACAAGGGAGTTTATTATCGGCTATTGGTTTTAAGAAAAAGTGTAACCTCCTGTTTTATTTCATACACCATTTGTACAGCAACAAGAAAAAAATATTTCATTATGTAACAGCGCTTTAGATAAACTGCACACATGGATCTCATTCATAATGAAATAATAAGAGAGCTTGGTTTTCAATGACAGTATATATGTTGGTAATATATTCATTTAGCATCATACTTACAGCATCAAACTTTTGTCTGTGCAGCTTTTCTCACACATACCTCCCCAGCTATATTAATGGTCACCCAAGTATGACTTATTTTAGCATTGTTGGTAATTTTTATCTGTCTAAGAGAATGATGCCTCCTGCCATCGATTTACTGGTGAAAAATCCCCTCACTCTTACGTTGAAAGTTTAATCACTGCTAGCCATCTGTTACCATTAATGTAGCAGCTAGTGGACTGTAGTTAGATAAAAGATGAATAATTATTGCAGGAGAACTAATCAGAGCAAATAAAGAGTGCAAAGCAGCCAAATCAGACGGTTTCAGGCCTGAGGAGCAGAGCTGAGGAAGTAAAGAGCTGCAGACTGAGGCGGAGCAGTGTGAACGATGGATGAGAGAGAGGCTACAGGCAGATGTAGACAAGATGATACTTGTCCACATGAACTTTAACTTTTCTACTTTTCCAATAATTTATCAAAATGTGTTTCTTGTTTTGTTGTAGTAAGGTCAGTTTTAAAGTGCAGGCAGTGACCGGTTCAATCTTTCACAATGAGTGCTGTTTTTTTAAATCTTTATTTCAGCATAACTAATACCAACCTTTATCTAAAGTTCATTTTTAACTTTTCCATAATACTCTTCTTCCACAATAACAAATTATTTAGATGTTTTAGGTATTTTGTTGTTTGTTGTACCCTTTGTTTATTAGTAGGTTCTAAAATATGTTTGACTTTCATGATCTGTAATGAAATGATCTAAATAATTTGTAAAATGAATAAAACCTCTAAGCTTAATCTTAAAATACTTATTTTGTTAAATCTAACTTATAATTGGGAAATTTAGTTGAAAATTAACAACTTAACTTTTTCTAGATATGACTTCTGCACCATTACTTCTGTTGTTGCAGGATGTGGTCAAAATCGTGGTATCGAAAATGGTATTGATTATCGAGTATTTTCCCGGGTATTGGAATCAAGTTTGAAATTATAGTATCGTGACGACCCTAATCCAAACTGTGCTGAGTTGATATGTGAGGAGTTGAGACAAGAAGCCAGATTGATGCCTTTTTATTGTCTTTGATGTGATTGGCTTTGCTTGCTTGGAGTAAAGGAGAACAAAAGCCCTAAACAGGAGTGGTGGCAAGATTTATGGCACTTAAAAGATGCCTGTAAACCAGCAGACCAGCTGTGCAGTGTTTGTTGGTGGGAGGTGACAACCACTGAAGTCTTTTGTCCTTACTCCTCTCTTTTTCTCTCATGTTTCTTCTGAAGGTTGTGCCTCACCATGTTGTCTCCTTGAACTGTGGTTTACACTGGCAAGGCTCCCTTATGTGTTTGTGTTTGCATATTGAAATACTAGTCCATTTTAAAACCCCTTTAAACTTACACTGTGATGCTTTTTAAGCCCACATCTCTAGTCAATCTGAATGAGTCACACACATTATCAAGCCTGGGTGCACAAACCTGTCCTGGCTGTGGTTAGATACTGCTTAACAGAAGGGAATTTCTTTTGCCATTGTTGGCTTTTATAAATCAAGTAAAAACTACAGACCTGTCAAAAATATAAAAGTGTGATAAAATGTACATTATTATGTGTGTTGGTATTTAACTTCCTCTGTTTTTTGTTTGTTTGTTTGTTTTTGTTTTTGGTTTTTTTGGTTTGCTTTTTTACTGTGAGAAATTGAGACTTTGTTACTAGGTTCTTCCTTCCATTTCTTCTGTACTTTAAAATTATTTGTGTATATGCAAGCTCAAGAATATACCAGTATCTGAAACTATTTACTGTGATGAAAGCATCTGATGGTGCCAACACCACCAACAATTTCTATTCCTGTACTGCTTCAAAGGGAACCTTGAACATAACATTTTTTACATTTTCTTTCTTATCCTTATGTTTTGCCAATCCAACAGAAGTTGGACAGCACCAGAAAAACAAGATCGTGTTTTAGCTACTCTGGATTTATGCAACTGACCAAGAATAAAACAAGCTATTACTCAGGATATCAGTACCAGTAATCAAGCTTGAGTTAGCTGTTAATGCTTTGAGTAGCTAGACTGCACATGCATGTTACATATCCTTAATCCAGTACCTCCTAGTAAAGAAAAGAACATTTAAGTTGTTAAATTTCAACTAATTTTCCCAATTATAAGTTAGATTTAACAAAATAAGAATTTGAGATTATGTTTAGAAGTTTTATTCATTTTACAAATTATTTAGATCATTTCATTACAGATCGTGAAGGTAAAATATATTTTAGAACCTACTAATAAAGGGTACAACAAACAACACAATACCTAACACATCTGAATAATTAAATTATTGTGGAAGAAGAGCATTATGGAAAAGTTTAAAAATGAACTTTGGATAAAGTGTGGCATTAGTTATACTAAAATAAAGAAGATATAAAAAACAGAGTGCTCACTGTGAAAGATTGAACCGGTCACTGCCTGCATTTTAAAACCTCCCTGACCTCACAGCTGCTACAACAAATTAAGAAACACATTTTGATAAATTATTGTAAAAGTAGAAAGCTTAAAGTTCATCTTGTCCACATCTGCATGTAGCCTCTTGCTCATCCACCGTTCACACTGCTCCGCCTCAGTCTGCAGCTCTTTACATCCTCAGCTCTGCTCTTCAGGCCTGAAACCATCTGATTTAGCTGCTCTGCTCCAGATTTCACTCTTTATTTGCTCGGATTAGTTCTCCACACCCTGGACTCTCTGCTCAGTTCAGCTACAGTTCCCCCGCTGTTCTACGTAGCCAGCAACCCGCCTGGTTCTTCATGTGTCCGTAATCCGCTCTGTCACGGCTCAATATTCCATCCACGACCCGCAGTCCCCTAGCCACATAACAGATGGCTAATGTGGCTATCGGGTAATTGCTAATAGTTAATGTTAACGTGTGTACCGGCCAGGTTAACATTTATGATAACTGTTTAATACTTAAGTGTTGTTGAAATAGGAGCTTTGCGGACCTCTTTAAATTCCTCCTAAAGGGTTGTACGGTGTTATGTGAAGGTCTATGTCAGCTGGAGGAGACAACGATGGCACTGCTTCTATTGATATTGTTGCAAATTAGTATCTTAATTCGATATTAATTTTAGTATCGATGAATATCTGAGTATCAATTTTTTTAATTTTAATTTTTTTTTTGACAATCCTATTCCTTTCCCATAACTTCAATATAGCTATAAATCCAAAAATGTTGGAATGCTGTGTAAAATGTAAATAAAAACAGAATTCAGTGATTTGCAAATCACTATATCATTATAATATGTACAAATCATTATAAACCCATACTTTTTTGTAATATAACATAGAAAACATATCAAATGTTTAAACTGAGGAAATATGCCAATTTTAGAAAAATATTAGCTCATTTCAAATTTTATGGCAGCAGAATGTCTCAAAAAATTTTAGTTGTTCTTGTTGGTTATAATAATCTCTCCTCCAGCTGCTGATGTAAGTGGTTCTACACTAGAAAAATGTTTGTGCTGCTCTCAAACCTATTTTTTTCTGGCAGAGAGCTTGTTCTTTGGCTGTTGAAACATAAAGAATTGTTTGAGACTAAGCAGTGGCCTACCAACCTAGCCTTCTAACTGCCTTGGTGGAAAAGAGGTATTTGTAAGGCTTGTCCTCTGTTTGCAGTTCTTGGTTTGGTCATCCTTAGTCCACTGTCAGTAGGCACTCATCACTGCTGACAGGCAGCACCCGATAAGCATTGCTTATGGAAATCCTCCAACCAAGTCATCTGCTCAGGGTGGTCTGGTCCTCTAAAGAGTTGCTCAGACAATTACACCTGCCCATTTTTCTACGAGAACTGACTGTTTACTTGGCGTTTAATCTGTTGCTGACTTTTCTTTCAAGATAATGTTTTCTGCTTTATCTCAGAGTGATCATAATGTTTTGACACACTGATTTATAGCTGTTCTGAATGGTCAGGGATAAAAGTTCATTATCAGTAACCCACGTGGATTCAGTGTTATAGTGTTGAAGTTAGTGTTAACGTTGGGAGACCTGTAAGAAATTGATTGAACAAAGAAAGGTCAAAATCAAAGCAAACATATCCTTTCATTCTTTAGCATTGGTCAAGCTTCAAACTCCTTGAACCTATAGTCTCCCATACTGTAACTCTTAAATTCCTGTCCTTTGAACACCCTTGGCTTTCAAACTGTGTCCAAAATTTGTTATGTAGAGTCCAAGCAAAAAAACAAAAAACTGTTACCAAACCCAAGATGGGATAACACTGATAGAACTGATTTCAGGTCCTATAGGACCATCACCATTGTGGGTTTAGTCTTCTTTTAGCAGGCAGCAGATACGTAGTAATAACAGTATTAATTTGGTTGTTTCATTTGCAGTTAGTTTAGTTCTTTGAAGACAGCTTTTCACAGAAATCAACACCATCCAATATTTTTATTATCACCACATTTAATCAAACAGCAGTTTGATTCTAGATTTCTATTATTTGTCATTGTCTGTCTCTCTTCTTTCTCCCAGTCTGAACAACCCAGTCCAGCCAGTTCCAGCTCCAGTTCAGGCTTTGCTCCCACACACCACAAACGACAAGGTAATCAACTTGGAATTCACACACAAATTGCAGCCCATCCCATGTTTAGTATTGTACCTAAACATTATTATTGTGGGCTGTGCTGCAGACTCTTGTTTGCCTTTGTCTTTTGGCAAACTAGAAAGTACTGAAACACCCCAAGTTTTCTGAAATAACATTTATGCATTTCTGTGCTATTTAACACTGCCACTCTATTTCAGGCACCACAATTTTGACTATTGAGTGCAGAAAAAAAAAACTTAGTGAAACTAACACCATACATGACATACCTTGCATATTGTGCCAAAAACCAAGGTCACCAGTAAATTGGACCATTTTCTCTGTTTTTGACATAAGACATGTATATAGAATTAGAATTATATCATAAGTACCATGTGAAATAAAACATAATCACAAGCAAATAATATAATTTCACAGGCACAGGTATTCAATGCCACTCACACAATTGTTGTGTAAATTTAACAACCTATGCATTTAGAACTAAGCCAACAAACAAAGCAGCCACCATGCACACAAGAGTGCATGCTTGGCTGGCACTTTAGGAGATTCTTTTTTTTTTTTTTGATTCTTATGTGCAACTTAATTTTTTTCCTATTGGCTGCAAACAATTTTACAACAATTTTTTTGTGTTTTTATTTTGTTTGTTTTTGATTTTTGCAAATCTCATAAACCCACATTTTATTCACAACAGATCATGGAAAACATATCAAATGTTCAAACTGAGAAAATTTTATTTTTTAACAAAGTAACAATAGCACAAGACAAGGACATACAACAAACAAAATAGGACAGACTACAACAGACAGAATAGGAGGGGGATATAGACAGTGGGGTATTAAGATGTACTCATATGAGATAAGAAGGAAGGAATATCAATAGTGATGACAATAATTATCCTGATATATATGTTCATCTGCGCACATACCTATGCCTGCGTGTGTGTGTGTGTGTGTGCGTGCGCGTGTGTGTGTATATATATACACACACACACATATATATATATATATATATATATATATATATGTATGTATATATACGTGTGTATATATGTGTGTGTGTATATATACGTGTGTATATATGTGTGTGTGTATATATACGTGTGTATATATGTGTGTGTGTATATATACGTGTGTATATATGTGTGTGTGTATATATACGTGTATATATGTGTGTGTGTATATATACGTGTGTATATATACGTGTGTATATGTGTGTGTATATATACGTGTGTATATATACGTGTGTATATATATGTATGTGTGTGTGTGTGTGTGTGTGTATATGTGTGTGTGTGTGTATATGTATGTGTGTGTGTGTGTGTATATATGTGTGTGTGTGTGTATATGTATGTGTGTGTGTGTGTGTGTTATATAATTTTTTATATATTTTTTTCCTGTTTTTTTCTGTGA
>VUQS01033985.1:0-31804 GCA_015108495.1 Heterochromis multidens
GGGGGGGTCTTGTGTTTGCAAATTGTTCTTTTGCCCTAAAAACTCTGCCCAAATACATTTCCCATAACACCCACGGCTCTATAGCCAATAAATATACTTGTTCATGATAATATAGTAAACAAAGCAGTTTAAGAAAATACAGGACCTGAACACTATTTCAAAAGCTATAGTGTAAAATAAACACAAGTTGTACCTAAAAATTTACACACTGACTATATTCAGTCGCTTCTTTATCTGTACTTGGGGTTTTCATTACAGTTGTAATATTTAAACATCATTAAGGTAAAAAGCAAACATCTCATGCCATATCAAAAGAATTACAGAGAGCTTTGTTTTTGTGTCAATCAGGAAGACTTGGAATTGGATGATGATGGCGTTGTTATCAGTTACAGCACATTATTATGTCTCTTTCCAGGTCAACCTTTCAAGTTGGACCCAAAAACAGCCCACAAGAAGCTACGTCTGTCCAATGACTGTCTGACCATGGAGAAAGACGAGAGCTCGCTGAAGAAGAGCCATACCCCGGAGCGCTTCAGTGGAACAGGCTCCTATGGAGCTGCCGGTAATGTCTTTATTGACAGTGGGTGCCACTACTGGGAGGTGCTACTCGGAGCATCCACATGGTAAGACACGCACACAACTGCATTATATAAGCCTGCAAGGAGGCTTGATAAACTGAAATATCTTTCTTTTGGGAGTTTAAATCTAGGCTGTTACGCAACCCCCCCACACACACATGCATGCACACAATAGACACACACCACACACAGTGTATACTCTTATCCTAATTATATTCTTTTCACTAATTGGCTGTGAAGTAGACCTTTTCATGCACAAAAAACCCAAAGGGCCTGTGCCTATCTTCTGTGTCCTCAGCATGAGGTAGCCTGACTCTGTAAGTAAAGTCATTAAGGAGGACACTAGTTTCAGATCACTAATGTGTTCCAAAATGTTCCTTCCCTGCAGGTATGCCATCGGCGTGGCTTACAAATCAGCCCCGAAAAATGAATGGAGTGGCAAAAACTCATCCTCATGGGTGTTCTCACGTTGCAACAACAACTTTATGGTGCGGCATGATGGTAAGGAGATGCTGGTGGAGGCAAGCCTGCAGCTGAGGCGGCTAGGTGTCCTGCTGGACTATGACAACAATTCACTGTCTTTTTATGATGCCATGAATTCCCAGCACATTCACACCTTTGAAATATCCTTCCTCCTGCCTGTTGTACCCACTTTCATGATCTGGAACAAGTCAGTCATGATACTCTCAGGGCTACCTGTCCCCGATTTTGTCGATGGCATGGCCTCAGATCTTCAAGAGCAGCAACAGCAGCAAATGGGGATGTGCCGACAAGACTCGCCATACTTGACCGGGATGAAGACCTGCCACTGAGTGGTCGAGTGACTGAAAATGTGGTTAAAACACTGACACAGTGGCTGAGTTCTGCTCTAACCCTCATGAGTAAACTAGATACTTTTCTTATGGATTTAAAAAGTTGCAAATATGCACTGCAGTCTGGAAAAATGTCAGTCCTGTTAGTTTGTAGCCATCCAATATTTTGCAAATCCATCACTGAATGGGAACAAGGTCTTTTGACTGCAACCATCAGTATACCTAAAATTCATCTGATGCCCTGCAGTCACTGACAAAGAAAGCTTTGGTGTCCTGTATTTTCAGGACCATTTAAGGTCTTCCTTTTTTCATCCGTGTTTGACTCTAGGCAGAAGACCAAAGTGAGAATCTTCATGTCAGCCATTTAAAGTTTGAAGGTGCAGCACATGAACAGTGAAATTACTTTATGTCTCATCTCTGGTAGATTTCAACAAAGATAGAAAAGGAAAATAAAAAATACATGAAAAATGAATGGAAGTCAAATGAAAAAATGGATTGAAATCCACATTTTGACATTATTTTAAATGTCTGCAAAAACTACAATCTTCCAAAAGTATTTCACTCATGGTGTTTTGATTATAGCAGTTCCACTAGGGTCCACTTGGGTCCCAGTGACGTAAATTTCTTCATCAGATGGTTAGCTTGAGGGTCTGTGCGGACGTCTGCATGCCTGCCTGTTTTTTGTGACCGTGTGGACTCGTTCGTGGAGAATTTGCATTACAATGCAATAACTACGCATGGGCCCAGGCAGTGGACTTCAAGCGGACTTCAAAGAAGTATAACAGGATTGACTACTCGGCCATCGGGTCTCCAGCTGTCCATGTCCGCAACTGAGTATAACCAAGGCTTAAGACACTGGGCCATAATCTCCCTTAGGTGGCAAACAGGTTTGAGATCTGGTGGATGTAAAGGCCATAGCATATGATTACCACAATTTTCACACTTATCTAACCATTCAGTGACCCTCCTCATGCCCTAAGGATCAGGGCAATGTTATCCCAAAAAAGCCAATCTTTAATTACTCAGGACAACATTGTCTTGATTATAAATTACCCTTCTCTCTAAGGGGACAAGTAAACACAAACCTGCCAGCAAATTACCCCATACATCTGGATCCCCTCAGCGTAGGGGTCAAGCAGTCAGGATTTTTCTTTAGTTTATCATCAATCTTAGTAATATGATAAGTCAGAAAATTGATGCCACTTTCATGTCTGTGATTATAGCGCAAGCAGCTGAGTTGGCCTTGTGACATAAAGACTGGAAGCTCCAACCTTCAAGCTGTAGCACTTAACCTCCTGTAAAACCATAAATGTCAAATTGACATTTCTCTTTTGCTACACATTTAAAAAATGTATAACGTGTGAACTTGGGTAAGCTTTTGAAATGCTGCCAGGCTGCACTACTTCTGTCCCAAAAAAAGACAAAAACAATTTTTTTTGGAAGTTTGATACCTACAAGGTTTACATTAGTACGTACATTCTCTGGGAAACAGTCGTGCTTGCATTCTAAAGTACAACATCACAATGTTTTTAAAAAAAAATTCTCTGCTTTCATTCAGTATATTACCAGCCAATATCTGGTCACTGTTTAGAAATGCAGACACAAATTTTTAGAAACAAATAAAAAGCAAAATCAGACAATTGCTGATTGTTTTATGGGCAAATGCGATCCATCTATTTGTCTCTATGGACTGTTTGTCTTGTATGCAACTAGACACACTACAACCAGAAATCATGTCTGTAGCCTACAGTTTCTGCAAATGTGTATGCAGACATCCAATTATAGACGTTACAATCTCTAGCCTGGTAGAGTTTTGTATTTATTGTACACAATGGAAAAATAATGCACACCAGTGATTACAGTGAAGTATTTATCACTGGAGGTTGATTAATTAAGACTGTGAGTTTAAATAAAAATATTTCTTGATTATAAAAGTAACCCATGGCTTAACGTGCTATATATTTTGAGTATGATGATGTATGCTTAAACGCAGTACCTGCATGTCAGGTTAGTGTCATCTGCACTCCTAAAATGTAATATTTAGAGATGCAGTTCCAATTGTACTAACAGAACCAACACACTCAAACCTCCGTGCATTAGTGCAGGCATGAGATTGGTATTAATATTTCCACACAAGACAGTAAGACTGCATATTCAATTCTTGAAAATCACAATTCTTTTCTGTGTGTCCCATTTACTTTAGGTTTGAACTTATGTTTTTCCACTACGGCAGGCTGCACTGCAGGTATTTTCTTGCCACTGTTCATGTGTTGTATCCTTAATGGCTGCTAAATGTGGTCACTGCTAAAGTCCTTTCCTTGATCTTCCTCCTGGATTTGACCCGTCAGTCTTGTTTGTATTGACAGGTCACAGCTTCCAAATTTCAGGAAGTGTTAACGCCACTCCCAGATTCTGTATTAACAAGATCACAGGGAGTAGATTTGCATCATGTGACTACTCGACTTGTATAATAAGAGGTTTATTGATTACTAGAAGAAAAAAGTGTTATTTATGAAAAAAATAAGTTTACTTTTATTATTAATCGCAACATATTCATGATGCACTTTTTAATTAACGCTAACTCCCCTCTATGAGTATTAAAATAGAATAATAAAATGAGTGGCAGGGTTGTAGTGGGGAGGGTAAGTGACAATAAGCACTACTGCTGGTTGTGTTAACTCATCCTATTTTTCTGCTCTTATTTTCAGAATAATCTGTGTTGGTTACCATGTACACGTAATCAAACATATTGCAATAAAACCTTTTCTGGTCACTCAGAGAACTTTGCAGTAAAAAAAAGTCCCTGCTCCAAAGTTTTAAGTGTTGTTAACTGTGCTTTAAACACAACCAGCGACTTTCCCTCCCCATTGCTTTTTCAATAGCATACAGTGAAACTATGTTTAGAAAAGGGATATGATTATGATGGTGTTCGTGGGATTTTTATCACGATTATAATGAAAAACTAATAGCTGTTATAAAAATAAGTTCACTTTGTTGTTAACTTTTCAGGGAAGGAGGGGGTTATCACTTAAACTTGCTGTCTGTCGCAACGTCATGGCATGATTGTGTTTTCCTCTGTAATTTGTTAACACATACACACACACGCACACACCAACACACATCATGTTCAGTTTAGGTTGGTCTTGTCGTGTCGTAAATGCATGATACATTATAGGATCTCACAGTTCACTGGGTAATTTAAGTAACTCATTCAAGTTCACCAAATCTTGCTTTTTTTTATTTTGTTTTTTTTGTTTTTGTTTTTTTTTCTTTCTGATAGAGGCTCACCTGAACATTTTACAGCAGACTTGACCTCGAAACTCTTTTTGTTCTTTATCACTGTTCAAATAACAGCTAAAGTTGGAGGAATTGTTTTGCTTTCTTGTTTGGATTTAAAGGCCTAGCGTGGGTGACAGTTTCTCTCTGGTTTGATATTCAGGCAGTAGGGCTGATTCAGACAATCAAATATGTATTATAGTTTTTGCCGATTTAAGAGGCTGCATAGCCAGAAAGTAGAGAGAAGCTGTGACAAAGTGACACTGGAGGTTGTGCTTAAAAAAGATACAGACTTTCACCTGATTTGACATGAGAAACCTTATGCCTCATTGCCGATTTCACTCCTTTTACTCATCACGAGGCATATAACTGTTGACTGTCTTGTAACATTTCTACTCTGACAGGCTATGATCTTCTTGACTTGAAAACGCAGGCATACCCTGCAAACACACACTGTTTTAAATAATTTGCTAGCGACCTTATAGTTCCCTGATGAGTCAGTTGGGATGGCAGTGAAAATAGGACCTGCAGCATTCATTGAGCAAAACTGAATGGTGTGTCTGTTATGAATATTTATTCAAGGAATGGATTGATAGAGATATTCCACAGGTCAACGACAACACAATAGGAGTTCCAGTAGGGAAGCAGGGAGCTCACCGAATGTTACCTGACTTCCAGATATCCACTCATCTTGTTGAATAATGTCGGTCACAGGCTCCAAACAGTGTTGATTTGTGATCTGGACCGACAAGCTCAACTCATCTGTGCAAGTGTGCTTGACTGGGTCACTGCATGATTATGTGACCTTGCTGCAGGTTCATAACTCTGTGCTTATCTTCCAAGATAGGGTTTCCTGTCGAGTCAAGCATATTCTCAATCTTTTTTACAATAGGGAAAAAAGAAACATACGAGAGCATACAGAAAATGTCCATTTCCATGCATATCAGATCATTTGCAGTGCTCTTTTTTTGTGTCACAAGTCAATACAGTAAAATATATACGGTGAATGATTTTCAATAGCTACCCACTCCTTGTAGTGCAGTGTAATACCCTAGAGACAATGCAATAGATTCTCCTTTCTGCTTTTTTGTTTGTGTAACTTGGGAAATGTTTTTTTTTTTTACAACTCAAAAGAAAGGCACTCCTCTCCTTGTGGCATTTGGACCTTGATTAAAAAAGAGAGAGAAAAAAACCCTGAAACAGCACAAAAAGAGCAGTTTTGCCTTCCTGCAATGCTTTCTGTTTCCATAGATATAACATATACTTTTAGCCAGAGAGGAATGTAAATCATAGGGGGAAATATATATTATATAAAGTTGTATATTATACAAAATATATATGAACCAATGTTATTTATGTGAATTTAAGTCCAATTAAAAGTCTGATCCCAAAAACTGTTGAAGTCAAGATTCTCTTTTCAGGCGTGTCACTTAAAAAAGATGCAACTGCTAAAATAACCTGCAGTATTTAAAGAACAGCTAGAGATCACGAAGGTATCCAAGGAAGGAGTCAAAACAGTTCCCATCTCATTTTTAGCATGCTGATGTGAGTGACAATACGATGCTCATATCCTAAAGTGTTGAACTATTCCTTAATCATATTGATGTTTTAACCTGGCTCATGACACCAAAAAGATTAATAATAAATCCCCTTTTAAGAGGCTTGTGAAACCCTAACTGTAGGCCTCTCACAGGTCTTACAAACATGTACGGGAATTTAAAATACAACCCAGAGCTTTCAAAGGGGCTGAGCCCTGGAATGGTACATGGGATAGTAAGGTTGCCAGGTTGGCAGGTCATCCAGAGCTCAGGGTGGGGTTTGTAGGGCTATACCCTCTTAGCCCTCATCTGCCATCACTGGCACAAGGTCCTCATTACAACATAGTACTGCAGTGCATTGGTCCCAAAACTGCCTGCGAGCATGGCACAAACACAAATACTGACCCTGAAAGGATGAACAGTATGCTCATTTAATTTGCATTCAATTTCCTTTGAGGCAGCAGGAATGCTCTAACAGTGTAATGAGGGAACCAGGGGAATTTCAGTTGGCTTAACCATTGAAAATTTATAGTAATATATAAGGTGATGGCCAGGGGTCTCTGTGTGGAGTTTGCATGTTCTCCCCGTGTCTGCGTGGGTTCTCTCTGGGTACTTCAGCTTTTTTCCACAATCCAAAGACATGCAATTAGTGGGGTTGGGTTAATTGGTGATTATAAATTGGCTGTAGGTGTGAATGTGAGTATGAATGGTTGTCTGTCTCTCTGTGTTGGCCCTGCGACAGGCTCACGACCTGTCCAGGGTGTACCCCAGCTCTCGCCCTATGGTAGCTGGGATAGGCTAAAGCCTCCACCCCTGAATTGGATAAGCGCAAGAAAATGGATGGATGGATATAAGATGACAAAATTTGCAATGAGATCACACAAGCAGCAACACCAAAGAGTTCTTGGATCACACCCATCTTTAAATTCTGGCTTCATTATGGTGTCATCTACTCATTGGTAAAGTTTTGTGACTGTATCTTGCACACAATGAGGCCTGTGGACAAAATCTGCCCACAGACAGATATACAAATAAATACCAGTCAATGTACACTCAAATGCCTTTACAGTACCGCTGGCTATAGTCTTCAGGCCAAAAATCTGCTATGATGACACACACAGACAGATACAAACTCACAAAGTGAAAACAAGACCAGGCAGTCTCTTGCAGCTGCTAAATATGGTGTTTTAATCCATTCTGCCCTGTGACCTTCTCTCTCTACCAAGAACGTAAACAGGACAGCTCTCAGAAACAGTGTATAAGAGCTTGTTTTGTAAAAAAAAAAAAAAAAAGGAAAAGATTATAATAAGATCCCTACTTCTCTGCATTTCCATTACTATTTAACTAGAAGCTACATGTTGAACCTCATTACCTGATTACAAGATAATGTAGTGCCTAATGTAAATTTGCTTATTGAATAACAGACATGCTCAGAGAAATCCAGTTTCAACCTATTACCTCTTTCCATTATGCCACTGCAACTTCCCGGAAGGTTAAGAGACATTTATTATAAATATATACGCACATGTATACATACACGGTATTTAATCCTGTGTTATGAATTTATCATATTAGATCACATTAAAAATCCAGTTTGTCTATGCACTGATGGATTACAGGGCTCAGTGACTTAACTCCATCCAGGTTAGTCCACAGGTTTAAAGAGTTTCCCTGTGATTGGCGCACTGTCTACCTCTCCATGTGTGACAGATTAGCAAACGGTTAAATGTGATACTCACTCTGCCTATGCTCCCTCACAGTGCTAGCAAGCAAGCTGTTGGAGCAACCCATAATTACATTTCTAATTGCAGAATAATTAGGACTCCCTGTGTAGCTCGTTAAGTCATTTGTCACCAAAGTCTCTAATGTGGCATACAACAACTCTCTAATTACAAAGAAGGAAAAGTGCACATGATGGGGATCATTTCACTACTTGTGGCCTAAGTTTTGTTTGCTGCATATTTCATATTTCATTCATATTTCATTATTATTATTATTGTAATTATTATTATTGTTATTATTATTATTATTAGCTGCTATGAGTGTGTCATAACCTGGTAAAACAAAAAATTTAAACAAACCATAATCTTCTAATAAATACATGAAATGAAGTGGTAACTCGTGTGGTTAAGAGTCACACTGCACATTAGAAAAGTGGCTGCTTTCTTTCACCTTTGAATTACAGCAAGGTCAAGTAGTTTCACTCTACAGAGAACAGTAAAAAATCTCATCACCAGCAGATGATAGACTGTCGTAATGTACCCCATCTGGCCTTTTAACAAAGACAGCTACTCACAATTCTGTTGTGACTTTTACCAGAACTTAAACAAAACTTATCTCTGAAGGACCAAGGGACAAAAATATTAGCTGTCAAACATCTAATTTCATTCAGCTGTTTTGCCAGCAGTGATCTGATAAAGGTGTGGAATGAATTACAGTCAAAACAAGTGCATCTTTTGAATAAAAGAAACAAAATGTAAACAGGACAACTTTGACGTTGCACTCCACCTCCAGCAAACATGTGACAGAGCACATGCTCCATTAACTACAGACTTAAAGCTTATCCATCAAACTCTTAATAAAACTGCAACAAGCCAAAGCAGAAAATGAGCACTGACAGTTTATTGAGGATGCAAAATCATATTCTTAAGGCACTTTCTGTGATTAAACAAGACAACATTTTTGTTTTTAATAGTAAGCCCTGTAATTAATAATGCTGGCATTGTTTTTGTTCCTGATGCTACTATACAGTCATAGTTGGTATGAAATTATGTATTTTTTTTTTCAAGGCAGTAAATTTGGCAGCTCTATAAACAGTGCAGATGTACATGAATCAGGCAATACGCAAACACTGCTGCCCTCCAACTGAGTCCATCTCCAATTAGGCATAATAGCGTTGCCTCTAAACTCATCAATAACCTAATAAATTCTGCAAACAATAATTAGCTGGGAAATAAATGCAAAATACTAGCAATATTCTATCATCTCTTAAGCTTTTTGATATACACTTCTTTCCCTATGTGGGAAAGAAGTTGGACTAAATGCAAGTGGGGCCTATCACAGCAATATTTGGCAATTTTTCTACAGTATTAAAATGTGCTATTACCATCACTTAATTCTACCCCCTTGACACAAATCCAGCCAGATTTGTCATGAGCTGTGAAGGGCCATCTGTGCGTGTCACTGCAGTTCAGATCTGTCAGAACTATGAATGCACAGCTGGATATAATGAAGTAGAAATATGCATTACACCCCTGGCACTGTTTTACACTCACACACCTGTCCCAGCTGCACCTATACACTACTTACCCAGAATGGAGTAATGAAAACAAAAAAAAGGCCTAATTTCATTACCATCTGCTTAGGAAAAAGACAGACACTTTATTTAGAATCTGGCTTATTTAAACTGTGCAACTGTTAGGCAGAGGCTCATCTGCTTTCAAATGAGAGAGTTCAACAGTGTGTGTAGGAGTGCAACTATGTGCCCAATCCTGAATGTGTGCGTATATAAGCCTACTTGAACGTGGGTGGTTGCACGTGTCTGGTAATAAGGTTGTTTTCTTCCCTTGGCTTCATTTTGAACTACTTAACCTCTGCTTAAGGAAATTCTTCAGAGACTGAGGCTCTTTTTTTCTTTTCCAATCCAGTACATAAACCAAAAAAATCACATAATAAATCAAAGATAAAACAAACAAAGAAAACAGAATCAAAGTAAAGTGGAAAAAAAGAGTTGCCTTTAGACCGGTTGAGAAAGACAGAGGCCGCCTTTACCTTTCCTAAGTGAGGATGAATTAGACCACCATGGAGGAGAGAGCAAAAGCTTGGCTCTCTGCCTGCAGGTTGATGGAAGAGAGCTATGAACTCTGGGAAATGAGGATCTAAACAGACTGTAGATCACCAAGCCCACTGGCTCTGTGTCTATCAGACACAGCCTCTCTCAGACTCAAACACCCAGACACACTCTAACACTCACACTCCACAGTCAATATCTAGATTAATCTCTGAGGGGGGAATCAATCAACATACCCGGTGGCATCTCAGAGAGCCCCGGAAGCTTGATGGTCCTGCTGAAAGAGAGTGATATGTCCAGGTGCTTTAGAGACATCTCAACAGAAATCTCTGCCTTTCCATCTTTCCCCATGAAAATGACAGGGAGTTAGTTTCAAGAAGATATAAAGCTAACACCATGTCATTGACATACTGATGAACAGCCTGGGGAGAAAATCTAAGGAAAATATGCCTATTGCAGATTTTGGCTACATCCACACGTACTGGGGAATTCTTTGAAACAGGGATTTTCCACAAAAAAAAAATGTCAAGCAGCTGTCATGCCAAAGTAAGCAGGTAAGTAAGTAAAGCCTACATATATAGTGCTCCTCAAGAACAAAAGTGCTTTACAATACAAAATAAGATACATTGATTAAAACTGCATAAATGGATAGAACTGAAGTCTGCACAGATGGGTCTTGAGCTTCTTTTTAAAGGCATCAACAGCCTCCACAGATCTTAAGTCCAATGGAAGCGAGTTCCACAACTTGGGAGCTACAACCTCAAAAGTATTATTTCCTTTTGAACTGAAGATGAAATGGGTCCAAGATTCTCAATTATCATGGGCACAAAGTTGTCAGGGGCACAGATAAGAACTTCAGGTTTTTTTTGTGTATTTAAAAACAGATAATTGGCTGCCATCCAGTTCTTTAATTAATCAAGTCTTGAGGAACAGATAATCTGGCTAGATTCTGGGGTCTGAATGACATGTAAAGCAACAGGTGATAATGTAACCCTAACCTAATGGAAACGTTGGCTAATCAGAAGTCTACAAACAATAACAGGCCCACAGTCTGATGTCAAAAAACGAGGTAAAGGCACACATCTTTGACTTTGCAAGACAAAATCTTTGTTTTATTGTCCACACAAACACAAACACAGTTTCTGAAAGTCTTCACCCTGGAAGGATTTTTTCAGCAACCTAAAATGCTGTTTTCTGTTTGGACTAAAGGCCAAAACGCATGGAAAAAAGCATTTTCCAAAATACCCATGTACATGTGGACAGGGCGTTGACTTGACAAGTGGACGACCTAGGCTGAGAAATTAAGTCAATAAAAAATGCCAAATACTGCAGGTCCTCCAATGGCCATGGTGCTGACCTCAAAAGCTACGTAATCCCCATAGACTCTCATGTTAAAATGTCTCAAAGCTGCAGCAGATCAGCATGTTTACAGCCTTGTTCAAAATCTGATTTGCTAGTAGTTCCCCACTTGTAAGATTTGTTATTAACTTCTTTAGAGGTGCATGTGAGAAGGCAGGCATCGAGCGCAGCTGGATCATACATTAAACAGTCTTTAACTTACCAGCTGCCTAGTACAAAATCCTTGTGATGACTGATTGTACCAATATGAGAATAATGCAGGTAGTCCAGTGAACTCAAAGCAAGCGAGCAGTCCTGTGTCCTGCCTCCTAAATGAGCTCTTTTTCCTTCTTTACTCCTTTGTGATAGAAGTGAAAAATTGAAACTTCGGACAACATTGACTTGATTCCATGCCTAGTTCAACTGACATTTATAGATATAGATAGATAAATGCACAAAATCATACATACCAACAAGTGACAAAATCACCATCAAAATTAATGGTTGCTTGCTAAACGAGTAGCCAACTTTCATACAAAACATTCTGTAATCAAGGACCCATTGTTTAGAAGTCCAGACAGAAAATCATGCACCATTATTGTTATAAAACAGACATTATATTTATATTCAGACATCTCCCTCTCTCTCTGCTGAATTTTTATCTGAATAGTAAAAGCATTATCTTTTTAAAGATGTCATGCACCTTGTTTTTCAATGGACTCTATGAGTTTATATGAGGAGTTTGAAAAAGGATAAAATGATTCAAGTATCAATTACCCATCATTTTGTCAGCTCTGTTTGGTAAAAGTGTATCTGTAACAACTATTGGTGGCCCACACTCACAGTTAGAGTGCAGTGTTTTGACCAAGCTGTCCTGAAGATTGAGTGTTTCTATTTGGATGAAACAATCCAGAAGAGGTTTTGGTTTAGCTAGAGGGGAGAGTGTCTCAGAGGAGCTCTTCATCATCCTCTACAGCCACTTTCACAGGTTAATGAATCAAGAAAATACACTCAGGACTTTCTTACTTAGGAGCTGGAGGTTGCGGTTTATGGTGCATTTTAAAATTGATAGCGGGAGATAAAAACACTGTGAAGTCAGTATTTGTGCATGAGCTCCTGTTTTGCAGGGACTGAAACAAGAAGAACATTTCATATAGAGCACCAACTGAAAATGTCTGAACCACACAGATGGTTGTGAACCATCTCTTTCTGTAGAAGAAATTCTCATTGAGTTGCTGCAATAGAGAGAGTAAATGTGGAATGACGTCAGATATTTAGTGCTCAGAAGTGAGATTTGTTGGAGCCTCTTTTAAAACATTATAACTGTAGGCAGTAAAAAAAAAGCAAAAAAAACCCGTTTGGCTCTATATGGCCTGCTAGCACATAAACACAGCCTGCATCACTGCGTTATGATTGATTATTTAAGCTCCTAACATAACTCCTTCTCCTTGGAAAATAATTAAAAGCAGCTTGATAATTTTGTTTAGTGAACCATGATGACTCTTTGATCCATGCATATCTGATCTAGCACCAAAACAGCCATCACCATTTAAATGATTCTCCGTATTATCATTAATATCAAGCCGCCTCTGCCCTTGTCTTCCTTCATCTTTGATATTTATCAATCCATCCTTCATGCTGATGGAAGCCTATTAGCTGAAGATATTTTCAGGTTGACATGTTGACTTAATAAGCTACATCTCACGATATAAATAACTGTCCGTTGCCCACGTGTCTTCCTTGTCTGCATAAGAGATGTTCTCTAATAGGGATGTGCAGTGAGAAAGGGTGAACAATTAAGCAAAACCGACATACATTAGACACCACTAGACAGTCACCCCCTTCAGTGGTGACTGGGATGAACATGTGACTTTTTAAGTCTCCCAAGAAAGCTATGCAGTCCCCAGGCAGAACATCACTCAGGATCCCAGGATCAGGATCTTTTTACCACTGTCACTATCACAAACCACTGTTTGTGCATAGCATATGTAGTCCAGATTTCAATTAGTAATGCAAAGGTATTTGGAGTATACCTTTTTGGACTGAAAAACACTGCATGTTATACGGTACTGTGCAAAACTCTTGAGTCACCCTTCTTCATGTTTCGCCAGGAAAATGGGAAATAGGTGCAGTGATTTATTGAAACATGTGAAAACATAAATGGAAATACAGTATATAAGGCAAAAACAGAGTTCGTACAATTCTAATGAGCTTGAAAGTCAATATTTGGTATGACCATCTTTATTCTTCAACACAGCCTGAACGCTCATTGGCAGCTTTCTTGTCATTTCTTTAAGTACCATGATAATAAAAATACTATTTTACGCCTTTCAAACTGTGTTATCTTTTGCATTTTTCATAGATTCAACTAAAGAAAGGGGAACAAATGATGTGTTTTTACAACAGGCTGCTAGTAACAAAGTGCCTACAGATACAATTTAAAATTGGTTCTTTCCTAAGTTCTCTGTTATGTGTAGACACAACACTGGTTCATCCCTTGAGTTAGGTGTCTTTTTTATGCTTGAATGATTCATAGGTCAGTGTTCAACAAAAAAAGGAAGAAAAACAAAAATAGTCTTCTGAAAATAGTCAGGTAACAAGGACTGGACTGAAAATTAGTAAAAAAGCAGGTAATGTCCAAACAAAAACTTTGAAAGACATTCAGAAAGGCTGGAGAACTACTGCTCAAGAGCACTTTGAAAAATTACAAAAAACGTCTGGCTCCTTGGAAGCAAAATATAAAGATATGAGGGGTGACTCAAGACTTTTGCACAGTATTGTATATTGTAGAAATACCATGAAAGACATCATATGTCTATTTATGGTCTACACTACTGGCCTACATACTGATGTGTGTTTTATCTCAAAGTGAGAAATTGGTGCAAAGATTAAACAGACTCAGTGAATAGCTTTGTTTGAACATGACATGATGGATTTGTTTAACAACACATGACATATCACATTTGTCACAGAGGAGAGGAATAACTTGTGCAGTGCTATCATTATTTTTTTTTACATCCTTCTTTACAGTGCTGTTTTGAAAGGATTTTAATAGCTAATTACAATTTTGAAACTGCCAGTCTGTGTGCTTTAGAATTTCTTTGACCAGTTCCCTTTTTTTTCATCCGGTATGGGGATTTTCTACCAGGTTTGGTTGCATTTGAACTCAATAAGAAACACTAATATACAGATTTATTCATCTCCTTCTAAGATTATCCTCTCTATCTCTCGAGCGTATGAACAGCAGGAGATATACTGGGGGTGTAGATATATTGTTATCCTCAGGCTGCAGCACCCCACACAGCTTCACATCAATATTATCCCATCTACCATAAATGATCTATAAAAAACAGAACTTCTCAGTGTAATCTTAGAGGTTTCCTGCCTGTTTTCATCTAATTGTTGACTGAGTTAAATAGAGCTGGACAGACATTTCCTATTACTGTGCACTAGACTGTAGACATCTACTGTACTGTCATGACATAATATCACAGTGTAAAACACACTACATGTGGAGAAAGGACCAGCAGGTCTCATATGCTTTAGTTGGCTTTGAACCAGCTCTAAATCTGCCATCCTCTCCACTTGCGGGGTGAAGAACTTGCCTCTTTTCTCAGTAAGCTGACATTTCACCACAGCCAAAAGTTAAATGTCGCCATGTGAGGCATGCAACTGTGTCATGAATCTAATACAGCTCATGGTCTGGCAGAACTGTAGATTTGTCCACCACAGTACATTTCTGTACAGAAAGAGGGAAATATGGAGTGACTGAATAAATGTAGGGGACTTCTATTAATTTAATTAATGGATGTCAGTATAGACAGATGAATTGATACGTACAGTAAGCACAGAGGTGTAATCAGTGGTTGGATATATAAATAGCCATTCAGTGGTAATGTACCTCACTTGATAAAACCACTGTAATGTGAAACTGATATTTTATGGCACTAGAATTTTGAGTGGCTTAATATGTTTAATATAAGAAAGTTGTAAAGTGTGTACTAATTTTAAACACTGTGAAATGTTGTGCTTCCCTCACACGTTTAGGTAATGCTCTCTCTGATTCTCACTTTTTGAGGCTTAGCAGAGCTTTTGGTTTTGTTCAACCAACATAGCTCTGTTAAGCCCAGCTGCATCCCATCAGTTTGCTACACTGCTCATGTTGTCAGATCTTCTCCCACATTTCTTAGCACTCTGGAGGTCTTATATACCTCCTTTGTTGCACAACTGCAGATGGTTGATTGAGAATTCTGTGGTTGGTTTTGTTGGATCGTCCACAGCAGCCAGAAGAGGAGATGTTTGACAAATGTACATAATGACAGAAAAATATGAAAGCACTGCAAACAATCAAAGACTTACTTCCCTTTTAACTAAACACACGCAAGAATCCACTTTAAATATTTAAACTTCATCCTTATGAAATATAAAGACCCAATGATCAAAGTTTGATCTTGGGCACATTAAGATAGTATTTTGAACAGTGATTTCAACATCATACTGTATCTCTAAACAAACTTGTGAGCAATTTGGTCTATAATAGAAACTGACATTAAAAGTAAATCCATAGTTCTGCATAAAATCTACACCATAGGTACACTGTAGCTACATAGCCTATGGCACAACCTTCGGCATAGCCTATGGTACAGCCCCACATGCATCTCCTCAGAAATGCATCTCTTCATGCTGCAACAGCGACTCTTCCCCTTGATCCCCATGTGGTATAAACACAATATACTGATTATCACAAGGATAATACTTTGATGAAAGAAAAGTAATTTGTTACTGACTGTAACTGTATTGGGTTCGCAGAGCTAACACAATAGCCAAAATTCCATCAACGTAACCATGTTTTCTAATTTTTGTAGCTCCACAAATGCCTGGAAAGACTCAGTTGGTTTTCACATCTTGTAAATGCAGAAAAAAAAAGTAAAAGTAAGTGATTTATTACCTAAAATTCAAACAATTCAGTTTCAGTTGTGATTGTCTGAAATGCACAAACAATCTCAACACAGTAGCATAGAAATACCCAGCCACTGGCGGTGCAGTGTCAAAGTAATGCACACCCAATGACACGAGTATAAATGCAAATAACGGCCTCAACCATTTTCATCTGCAGAGATTCAACACAGGACATAACCCATGATGCTCAAAGCTTAACATAGGATCCACCTATTATAGCACTGGATTGTTATTATAGTGTGTTAGTTGGCTCAACATCATATTGAGATGCAGTACTGGCCAACAGTGTTGGGTGTAATCATATTACATTTTTCTGTAACACAGTAATGTGATGCTTTAGTTATTTATCAAAGAATTGTGTTGTTACTTACGTTAAATAAGTTATCCAATTATATGCATCATGGGTGGATAAAAAAAAGAATAATCAAGCGTACCCTGTTCCTGCAAACTTGTACAGTTGTCTTTAATTTGTGTGGAGGAAGAGAAAAAGAGAAAAGCTATCTACAACTTTTTAGGAGTGGATTCACAAATGCTACTGTAATTTGTTTTTTGATTGTAGAAAAGGACAAAAATGTGACAGTAAAGTGCAAACTGCACTGAGGCCAGAAACAACTAGTCACTGTTGCTAACATGACATCAACTCTTTGTAAGCATCTGGGTCATTCTGTCTCAAATCAGCACTGACCTTCTGCTTGAGTATCTCCGATTTGCATAAGAATTTTATGTTGCAAAGTTTGAACATATATAATAATTGCTGTGAAATTTTAGCTTCATATACTAAATAGTTTTCAAGATATATTTTTTTGAAAAATGGTCCATCACTCCTGCAAAGTCCCATATTTGAGCATACACTAATAAAAAACTTCACATTGCAAAAGACAAGTGACAACTTCTGAATGTATATAGTTGAATTTCACAATACTGTAAAATAAATTATGAAGAATAATTTCAACATGAAATTGTTAGTCACAAAATGAAGGAAATGACATTTTTATTCAAATTTCATGCTGGATTGAGCAAACATGACAAGTTGTACCACAAAAACACAAATATCAGTAGATTGTCCTATCTAAATAGAACAAAACTGGAGTTTCCAGATGGTACTCTTATTATAACTAACAAAATAATTTAGCTAAATATGTAAATATTTTTCATTTTCAAGACCTGGGTCACTCCAATTTCAAATCATCAAACTTTTAGAATATTTTCTGCTTTGCTATTACCAATTTGCATAAAAAAGTTTATGGTCCAAAGTTTGAATATACAGTATATAATTATTGCTGGTTATTTTGTGTACAAAACATGTACTTTTTAAAAGGCCCGTTGACCCACTTTCATGCCATTTTTCTTGCAAATTGAAATCGGATGCAAAGTTTGAACATGAATATCTCAAAACACTATTAAAGATAAAAGCCTGAAATTTTCATTGTCCTTGAAAAAAATTCAAGCAGTCCTGTAAAGTCCCATAAATGAGCACAAACTAATAAAAAAACCTTCACATTGCAAAAAATAACTAGTGACAATTTCTGAATAGTATAGAGTTATATTTCAACATAATGCTAAAATAAAACACAGAATACTTTTTAACATACAATTCTTAATCACCAGAAATGAAGAAAATGCTATTTTCATTTAACTTTCAGGTGGGAATGAGCAAATATGACAAGCTGTACCACGAAAACAAAAATATCAGCAGATAGTCAAATTATTACTGAGAAAATAATTTTGTTAAATATGTGGATATTTTTCATTTTGAGACCTACTGCCCTGGAAGAGTCTGATAATTCAGGTTAAAATATACTAAGAGGCAAAGCATGCATATATTTAACAAAATTATTATCTCAGTTATATCTAGAATAGTTATAACAATGTGTGGAAAAAATGGCCTGAAAGTGGGTTGACTGACCTTTTTTTTTTTTTAAATATATGTCTTAAAAACTATTTGATATATAAAGCTAAAATTTCACAGTAATCATTATATATGTCCAAACTTTGAACCATAAAATTTTTAATGCAAATTGGAGAAGCTTTAACAGAAAATGTTTTTAAAATTTGATGATTTGAGATGGATTGACCCAGGTCACAAAACTGAAAAATATGCACATATTTAATAGAATTAGTTTCTAAGTTATGAGCACCATCTAGAAACTCCAGAATTTTGTTATATTCAGATTAGACTATATACTGATATTTTTGTTTTCAATCCAGCATGAAAGTTGAATGAAAATAGCATTTTCTTCATTTTTGTGACTAAGAATTTCTTGTTGAAAAGAATTCTACATACTTTATTTTGCATTATTGTGAAATATAACTATATACCATTCAGAAATTGTCACTAGTTGTCTTTTGCAATGTGAAGATTTTATTAGTGTGTGCCCAAATATGGGAAGAGTTTGGTTTTTTTTTTCATATTTTAACTAGCCAATACTCATAAATTCTTTTATGTATCGGTCCCAAATTACAGATCCTGATTCATTTTGATTGTAAGAAAGATCAGTGAAAATATTACACTTTTATCTTGAAAAGTTTTTGAAATATTCATGTTCAAACATTGCCGCAGATTTCCATCCATACATCCCTTTTCTACTGCTTATCCGGGTTTGGGCCGCAGATTTAAGTGTGCGAAAAAATGTTTTGAAACTGGGTTAACGGACCTTTTTTTTTTTTAAAAATAGATCTTGAAAAGTATTTGATATATACAAATACAGCACTCATTATATATGTTCAAACTTTGTACCATAACATTTTTATGCAAATTGGAGATGGTCGAGCAGGAAATGTTCTTAAAATTGTCTGATTTGAGATGGAATGACCCATCTGCAAAACGGAGTGTGTGCTGACCCCAGGTAAGCAGCCAAAACATGATTTTCAACACATAACAAAAGCTGCGATGAGCATTCAGGCTTGTGCCAATGGAGCTTGTGTTTCTACACGTAGCTCTTTTTTCAATAGCTGTGCCCACAGCATTTTTCTGTGAAGTGCTTTTTTCCAATTTTGATGTCAGCTTTGTGGTAATACATCAACACTAAGTGAACAATCTTATGTGTCTCATTAGGATGAGAAGTTATGGTTTAAATGATGTTTATACTGTAACTGGTGATGTTACAGTTTATGTCAGGCCAAGTTGCACAGCAACACAAAAGTAATGTAATAAGTATTGTTACTTTACTTTGAGGGAGTATGTGGGCAGCACAGTGGTTAGCACTGTCACCTAACACAGTTGAATGCACCAGCTGGTTGGGGTCTGTATCTGTGGAGATTGCATGTGCTCCCTGTGCCTGCATGCATTCTCTCTGGGTACTCCGGCTCCCTCCTAAGGTCCACAGCCCAAAGGTCCACAGTCCAACGTATGTTATGTTAAATGATGATTCTAAATTGGTGACAGGTGTGAATGTGGTTGTGAATGGAATCTGTGTTGGACTGGACACCCCCACCGTAGAGCAACCTGCAGCTAAATCACATCACTACAATAAGTGAGTTCCAGTGCAGAAACCTCACCATCATTATTTCATAGTTTAAAAAACTGTTCAATTATATTTCCATTGTTTGTCATTCAGTGAATTTAAGCCCAAACAATGTTAATTTTTGTCCTTTCATTTTTGCAAATTAACTGTTAGAGAGTGAGTCAGTAGATGATTAGTGGGTGACTAAGCTTGTCAGTGTGCCTATCTGTGCTCATGCCCTTCATGCTCATTCCTTCATTTATGTGTGTATGAGTACATTTTCCATGCTATTTTCACAAGTGCATTCCTTAAGGAAAAGTGACAGTTATATAATAAGGGAGGCATTTTCTAAGTAAAGCAGCCATTAACATCCTGATTTGTGCAATACATAATGCAAACTGTATATTTTTCCACACTACTAAGCAAAACACAGTTTCCATGAAGTTTTCTGGATGACATGCACATCAGTCAGTTCCCACAGAATGCAAACATTATTTCAAGTGATGTCAGGTTTAAGGCAAGTCTGACAGAAGATCACCATGCAAATATCCTAACTGAAAAGAGGAAATACCGCAAGAAAATTAAGCTTTGGGGCTGCATACCTTGACAAACATATGCTTCAAAGTGTATCTCATTTGCACACAGATAGTGACAGGACTGGGGTTCACCATCTTGCCCAAGGACAGTATGTAGACATGTGCGACATGTGGAAAAAGAGTGAATTACCAAACCCTGATTAGTGGATGACCCACTCTACCACATAAAACACAGCTGACCCTTCATTTTCTGGTCAGTTTACAATTTTTCATTCTTCCTTGGAAATGACCTAAGAAAGGAGGCGTGAAACTCTCAGGATCCTCCAGACTCTGACATACTTTTTTCCTGCAACCTAATAGCATAGTTTATAGTCATGTCTGAAAATGCTTCCTAACACACAGACCAAAAATAAAGTATACTTTATTAAAAAAATTTCAAAAATGAGAGAAGAGAGAAGTGGCACTAATACCACATAAGAGAGGAAACAAAACTATTTACACAGATTTTTACAGGTTAACAGCAGTGTCACTGTGTCCTCAGAAAAATAACTCATAATGTTGGTATTAATAGAATTAGGGAAATAATTCACATGAATAACATAATGTCATTCCTGACCATGAAGTCAGGGAAAATAAGGACTATTAGCACCATTCCATTCATGATGACAACATATGCCGTTAGCTCTGCAGAGAAAATAGCTGGGAACAAGGTCAGCCTTTTATGCACTTAAATATTATGCACTATGAAAGGTCAGATTTGTTGTGTTTACTCATTTATTTGCATGCCCGTTTACATAATGATCCATTCTAATCTAACAATATGGTAGTCTGTGCCTGAGGATGATGTCATATTTTAAGCTGCTGCAGGTTCAGTCAGAGACACTGTCAAAGAACTACCTTACAGCAAATCATCATGCAGTTAGATTTGGAGGAAAACTATGTGGTTTAAGGAACGTCATTGCGAATCTAAGTTTTAAGGCTAAACAAATTGGCAAATTCAGGTTAGGATTCATTATTTAGAATCTCAACTGCAAACCAAGTTTCAATAAGTAGTATTCTCTAGTAATAAACTTTCATGAGTTCATAGAAAACCCCGTAAAGCACTGCCAACATATGGACCTGTCACGAGCAGTTTAGGGCGAAGCAAAATTGAGGATTCAAATGCAGACATGATTGAGACAGTTTTACAAGATTTAGAGTCTTTATTTTTCACAACAAGAATTTGCAACAGATGCAGGTCACAGAGGAAGCCATAACTGAGGGCTGGATCCACAGAGAGGAGGGACACTAAGGAAGAGGAGAGGGGAGTTAATTCAACAGTTCCAGGAGAGAGAGAGAGGTCCATAAAGATGCTTATTGACAGAAAAAGTGTTGAGAAACTGTTGCTTATTTGATAAGGTGAGTGAGTCTGTCCTTGGGAGGGGTTGCTGGTTAGGTTGTCCACAGGGAAAGGAGTTCCAGGAGGGCAGGCAGGGAAGCCGGGAGCAAGAATCCAAATGCAGGTGAGTGTTTGAAGGTGAAGAAGACCAGCTCTGTGGAATCAGGTAAGTTGTACAGGTAAGTGATATCTTCTTGGGCCAGACAAGGTTAAGCTGGAAACAGGGAGACACAGAGGTTAGTGCAGAGGAGCAAAAACCACAAAGAAACATCATTAGGCATTCAATTTACCACCTAACAGTAGCAGACTATCTGGCAAAGACGCTCAAAATGGTCCTTAAGTACTGGTAGCTTGATAAGATAAAAGCGTGCCAGGCTCTGCCCCAGAGGGAGGAGGAAGGCCTGCCCCCCAGTAATAACATCAGTGTGAATGCACATAAATTGCAAAAACTGCAAATGAGACCACACTGAAAAAACATACTAAGATTCACCAAATCAAATGACAGCTGTACAGCTTCACCTGCAAGCATGCAGAACCCATGGAATTCATGCTCATCAGGATATAGCCAACTAGCAGTGAAGCCATAGCTATATGCTATTACCAAGAAAACAACAGCCTATGCATTTAAAATATAATGATACTAGCAATAAATGAAGGTTGAGCAATCAGAGCAGCAGATACTTGGCTTAGACTCCAGTATCCAAAAAAAGCAGTCTAAGCTGAAAGTCAATTAATAGGCCCCCAAAAGAGGGGTAAGGATTCTTCAGGAAAAACACAGAAAATTCTGCCTGCATGCATCACTTTCAAAAAGGAACTGCAGACATTGCAAAAGGATTCACAACCCAATGCCTCAAGGTCATGCTCTGGTTTCATATGTTGAGCTCATGCAATGAACTCACCTGCCATTTTGGTTTTAGCTTCTTTTTCCCTAGGGCTCAGTTCAAGGTGTAATGACTTTTAGCTCCATCCAGCAATGCAAATCAAACATTTAAAAGCAAATTTCTACACTGGCAGACTGTTTTGACAATCAAAAATGAGCAAGTAAAAACACCTTTGATTAAGTCTCTTGATGCATGCTCAATAATCCAGGTAAAAGAATCCCAAAAAGTTGAATCTGTTCATCTGGACGTGGCGTTTTTTAGTGGGAGAAACGTTTCGTTTACCAACTGGTAACTTCTTCAGTCTCGACTGAAGAAGTTACCAGTTGGTAAACGAAACGTTTCTCCCACTAAAAAACGCCACGTCCAGATGAACAGATTCAACTTTTTGGGACCTTTGATTAAGGTTACTAGTAGTATTTAAGATTATGCATATTAATTTAAAGCAATTACAAAGCTGTACTTTTGATTGTGTGGCAAAGGACCCAGCAACCATCTGGCAACTACTGGTCGCTAGGGAAAGAATTTGTATTCCCCAACCAGTTAGCAAGTGGTTGCTGGTGGTTGCTGGCAGTTGTCAGGTGAAATCAGTCGCAAAGAGTGTGCTGCACTAAAACCTTGTGATTGCTTTGGTCACTAGTAGATTGCCACTGTTGCTTGTAGACTGCATGGAAAACACCAACTTGTCTACAAACACTCACTAACTACTAGTCGAGTGGTACTAAACTTGAAAAAGTGTGACACAAACCAGAAAAGGAGAATGTTCGCCTTTGAAGTAAAAGTTGTACCTCACTACTGTAGCTGACACGTTTCAAATGGCGCATTTTACATTGAAGGCAAACGGTCTCCACTTCCAGTTTGCTTTAACACTTTTCACAGTTTCACTACCCCTCGGAGAGTAGTTGACGTGTGTTTGCAAGCAAACTGGCATCATCCATACAGTTTACGAGCAACTGTGGCAATCTGCTAGCAACCAAAGCAACTGCAAGGAGGTTTTTAGTGCCTCACCCACTTTGCGACCAATTTCACACTGTGACTGCCAGCAACCACTCGCCAACTGGTCAGGAAATACACATTTTTAACTAGTGACCTGTTGTTGCCAGTGACAACATCAGCGACTGACTAGTCTCTAGGCCTGTGTGACTTGGACCTAAGCCACAGAGATCACTTTCAAGTGAGACGAACATCTCACATAACTTATATACAATATACATAGTAAATTCAATGAATGCGTGTATGTGCACTTTTACTGACATGCACTGTGGGAACTCATATTTGGTGGTGACCCAACAAATTAAAAATAAAAAAAAGATGAAATTGGTAAATGAGTCTTGAAAACACAGACACCATGCAACGTTAGCTTGGAAAATAATTGTTTTCTTTGCTCAAATAATGATTTATTGAAAGGCTCTGTAGATGTTTGCAAGCGTGTCTGAAGATTTGGAATAACAGCGGTTCTTTTGTTTGATTCAGAAGAAATTATTTGCTTTCAGTTTAATAAGGATTCTTTGTCATGCAGTCAAGCAGTTACTCTGTGTAACAAGCTACAAACACTTGATAATGATTTGAGCATTTACTGATGTTATTTGTACGATATAAGACAATTTGTAAGGCAGTCCCTCCATGAACCATGTAATAGTTTGTATGCATGTGTCAGCTCACAACAGCCTGTTTCTAACCATTACTGTATGACCGTGGAATAAGCCACGGGTCGGACGATTCATACAGCATCAGAAATGAGCTACCGCTGATAATTCTGTGGTTCAGAACATATTACGGCCTGACATGGAAAAGTGTGTCACAAATAGAGGATACAAAGAAGATGATGCTTAAAAATATCAGAGGCAGTCTGGAGTATACAATCAAATAGCAAAGGAATAATAATTTTAAAAAAAATACCACTTTGTATCCCAGTTTTAACAGCAGGAAAAGGCAGAAAAATGAAAGCCTGACACACTCATAATGGCTGAGCTGTCAGGGCAACATTTAGGGTCTGAGCTGTTCATATCTCCTGAGTCCAACTGGAAAGAAGTCCAGTTGCCTTCTTTTTTTCAAGCTCTTTAAGACTACCATGACCCGGATGAGTGAGAGCTTACAGAGACATACTTCCATATTATGTTGTGTTTGCAGAAGGAAAAATGAATGACTTAATTTGTGGTAGCATCTGCAGGAGTTATATTTTGGCAATTATTTCCAAAAAGTGTCTCATATTGCTCATGAGACACTTTATTAGGTATATGTTGCTAGTACTGGGTTGGACCACCTTTTGCCTTCAGAACTGTCTTAATTTTTTCGTGGCACAGATTGATCAAAGTGCTGGAAACATTCCTCTGAGATTTTTGTCCATATTCACATGATAGCACCACACAGTTACTGTAGATTTGTCGGCTGCACATCCATGATGCAAATCTCCTATTCCACCACATCTCAAAGGTGCTCTGTTGGATTGAGATCTGGTGACTGTGGAGGCCATTTGAGTACAGTGAACTCATTTTCATGTTCAAGAAAACAATTTGAGATGATCTGAGCTTTGGGACATGGTGGTTATCCTGCTGGAAGCAGCCATCATACGATGGATACATTGTGGTCATAAAGGACATGGTCAGCAACAATACTCAGGTAGGTTGTGGCGTTTATCCAGGTTCAGCCCCAGGTTAAGCCCACCATTATACCACCATCACCAGCCTGAACTGCTGATATAAGGCAGGATGGAGCCATGCTTTCATGTTGTTTATGCCTAATTCAAGATTCAAGATTCTTTATTGTCATTGTAAAAACGTATACATCGAAATTCGCTCAAGAATCTGACTCATTAAATGCAATAATATAAATAAAATACTATAAATAGAAATAATAAAACAGTTCATTCCTCTCACATATACACAACATACATCACAATACCCCCATACTTCCACTATACCATACTTTCCACTGTATGCATTAAAAAAAAAGTCCATTATTGCACATTAAAAAAATGTAAAATTCTGACCCTACCATCTGAACGTTGCAGCAGAAATCAAGAATTATCAGGTCAGGCAATGTTTTTACAATCATCTATTTTCCAATTTTGGTGAGCTCATGTGAATTATTCTGCTGCTGTAGCCCATCCGCTTCAAGATTCAGCAAAGATGCTCTTCTGCATACCTTATTTGTAAAGAGCTGTTATTTGTGTTACTGTTGCTTTCCTATCAGCTCAAAGCAGTCTGGCCATTCTGAAGTTTGACATCAACAAGGCATTTTTGCTCAGATAACTGCTGCTCACTGGATATTTTTTTGGACCAGTCTCTGTAAACCCTAGCGATGGATGCTCGGTTTGAAATTCAGCAGGTTGATTTGACCATGTCTACATACCTGAATGCACTGAGTTGCTGCCCTGTGATTGACTAAATAGATATTTGCATTAACGAGCAGTTGTACCTAACAAAGTGGCCACTGAGTGCAAATGTAACCTCAAGTTAATAGGCTGTGGAGAGTAGATAAGTAACAAAGTGTGTTAATAAGAAAACATTAACAGAAAACAGTTTGGTCATGCAAAAACAAACAAAAATAATATTACTATGCAAACCACACAACACTCTCCTCTTAAAGAACAAGGGAACCGAAGTGTGTCATCATCTGTGATAAGTCTTTAATGGCACACATCTATATTAAGCTAATTGAGTTTTGTTTACTCTGTTTCATGGACTGAAAATGTGCTCAGATGGCGGCTTTAAAGGTCATGTTGTTTGCTTCACTTCTCTTTTGCATAATGTAGCTTTGAGCTTACTGAAATCACCTACATTAGGCAGTCTTAAAGGGGCCATGAAGACAGCCCACCTTTGATACAAAATTCTCAGCCATGAATAGAGTCAAGTATTTGTGGGTCTAGTGTTTATTATACTGAACTTACATTACCAGGCAAAATTTCTCCTTCATCATCTTCTACTTCTTTCTTTTTTGTCACTGTTTATCATCAACCTGACCATGAAAAGAGAGGAATGTCATCAACCTGATCACTGACCCTGAAAAAAAATTAACAGGAGCCAAAAATTATTTTTTATAACTTTAAATCAGATGTCAGCAATATAAATGTTTCATACACAATGATTTTTGGGTTTTTTTTTTTTTGTTCATCAGTGTTGCTTCAATACTTTATTTGCTCTGTTGCCATCTTCCTGATCAGAAGAGGTCAGAAATGCATGGAACACCTCAAATAACATTTCACTTTAATCCTATTTGTCTCTACCACATCCACACATTCTTCAGCTACAATTTTCACAAATTCAATTTAGCTGACGTGTGATGGCAGATATACTTAGAAGGTGCAGTGAGAGAAGACTGTAAAATTATTTTCAGCATCATTCTCCGGTTTAATCAATGGCATACAGAAAGGTTTAATAGGGTTGCAGAGGTTTACTTGTACTTTATAAAATGCATTTGTTGTTGAAAAGAAAATGGTTCTATCATTAAATACTTTAGATGAAATGTTATGTCCATGGCAAAGCACTGAAAAGTGCTTTTATGGTGCTTTCCAATTATGAGTGACTCACAGACCTTGCAAAAATCTTGCTACACTGCGCACAAAGCTCTAAAGTGCCTCAAGTTTGGGTATAGATAGAATCAAAAAAGAGCCAGAGAGTAAGTTTATCACCTGGGCAGCAGCCATGAATTCTGTGAAGCAACATTTCTACAGACCACAGAATGTCAGTTTAGCCACTCTTCTTACTAAAATGTTGTTGCTCCTGACCCAAAGGGAATAACCGTGACAGACTAAACAGAGTTCTTACTGCTTTATCTCTGCATGCCTTTTTCTTTGGGTTTATAAAATACCCCAGAAAGGTAGAATTGTAGGTTGTGTATCTCCTTGAAAAAAAAAGTGCACTGTACGTGCTTTAGAAAAGCACCAAACACAGCTATAGAAATGAACAAAAATGTGCACCTGCACACATGCTCACATAGACACAAAAAGCACAGTTCAGAAATTCTCCCAAACTTTTTAAGATGCTCCAAGATCACTCCAACTCAAATCCCTACTTATTGACCTTAGAGCTGACAGGAATTTGATCCTTGTAGAGTCTTTTCCCTCATTTATTTTGACATGATTTTTTATTTACAATTTTGTATCTGTTCGTCTCTACCTTTTCTCTCTCTCTCTCTCTCTCTCTCTCTGCCGTCTCCATCAACCTGGGGGGGGTGCTATAATGGGATTAGAAGTTTGAATTGTCAGGGCTAAATGTTAGTTATATTGGGGGTGGGAATGTGGCAGACAGGAAATCACCTCAAGGGTACTGATCCCTGAGCTGATGAGAAATGAAAATAATTACCTGGGGTTTCTGATTTATGCTTTCATCCAGGCCTGGAGCAGTGCCTTTACGCCCCTTCGCTGTCTGATTCACTGCACCGTTATCCAGTGGCCTAAGTCTGCAGGTGTCACTTTAAGCATGAGGAAAAGCTCTGCCATGTGGTGTTAGAGAGGAGAGGCAAGGGAGGTGACTGCTTTCTAGGCCCTGCAAACCTGCAGCAGCTTTTAAATGTCAGACCTCAATGCCCCAGTTTTGCTTTATAATACAAAATGAATCATAAAAAAAGGTTACGTAGAAATATCACTGAGTTCAAGGCTGCTGAACCAATGAAGCACACCTCTTTTCATACACTAGGACTGTAATTCTTCTTTAATCGTAAAAGTAAGTTGCATGTAAATTTAGTTTGACCCAGAAACAACCATTTAGAAAGTTAAACTTAAACTTAATTATGCATTTCAGTCCAGGGATTGGGCTATGAATATCAAGATGTTTGTGGTTTACTGTTCTGAGATGGAGGAGGATTTCAGTCCCAAATTAAATTCTGGTCCAGTGATCCCATTATGCACAGTTACTTACAAATACCTAACACCGCTTGTTTCCATTAAAATTATAGTAGGAGCTTTTAAATTGTGTGACTGCATGCCAGGGAGCAAGAGAGACTATGACTATATATACCACTGAGTTGGTCAGCAGCACCTATTGGGTCAAAAGTTTCTGAATAGTAATGTAGTGTCACATAACCCTGTAATTCATGAGCCTGATGGGAGAAAATGTGATTAAAAAAATTGCAGCCTGATAAATCCTGAAAGATTTCATACACTCACCCTAAAAATTGATTTTCACATAAAACATGAGATTGCTTGTGGTCCACTGCAGTTCCAAAGGTGGGAAATCAATCAATCCTTCATCACTACATTTCTGAGTATTAGCCGCCTGAGTTTGTGCTTGAGTTAAAATTTATAAACCTTCGTTTTTTTTGTTTTTTTTAACTTTTACTTTAAAGTCCTTTAAAACTGATAATTTTTAAAAATGCATGTTTCACGTTGGTTTTTTCTTCCCAAGAGGTACATTAATAAGATTTTATTGACATCTATAGCACTGGGCAAAAGTCTTGAATCATCCTTCATTTCTTTATATTTTGCGAGGAAAGTGAGAAACAGGCGCAATAATTTATTAAGACATGTGCAAACATAAATTGAAATACAATATATAAGGCAAAAAATAAATTTTTACAATTGTAACGAACTTGAAAATCAACATTTGGTATGATCACCTTTATTCTTCAACATAGCCTGAACTCTCTTAGGCAGCTTTCTTGTAAATTCTTTAAGTAGTCTTCAGGAATAATTCTCCAGGCTTCTTGAAGGACATTTAAAGCTCTTTGGATGTTGGCTACCTGTTGTTCCATTCTCTGTCACAGTGATCTCCCACTGCTTCCAATAATATTGAGGCCTGGGCTCTGAGGAGGCCAGTGATGAAAAGCACACTGATTTTTCTATCCAGGTATCCTTTTACTGCATTGGCAATGTGTTTGGGATCATTGTCATGCTGAAAAATGAAGCTGTTGCCAATCAGATGCTTTCCAGATTATATTGCTGTGATGTGCTGTGATGATATACTGTGTATATATATGTTTTATTTTGTTTTTTTGTTTTTGTTTTTTTGCAACAGGCTGCTAGTAACAAAGTCCCTACAGATACAATTTAATATTGGTTTTTTTTGCCAAGTTGTCTGTTGTGTGTAGACACAACACTGGTTCATCGCTTGAGTTAGGTGCCTTTTTTATGATTTGAATGATTCAGGTCAGTGTTAAGTGGCTTAAAAAATCAAAATGAATATATATATTCTTCTGAAAATGGTCAAGTATAAAGACTGGACTGAAAATGAGTAAAAAAGCAGGTAATGTCCAAAGAAAAACTTTGAAAGACCTTCAGAAAGCCTAGAGAACTATTGCTCACAACTACTTTACAAGAAAGTTTGGCTCCTTAGAAGTAAAATATAAAAGATCCCCAGCAGCTTTGCTGGGACGCCTGTCAATCAAAGTGGCCACACCCCTAACTCCAGTATCCAGGTGGATGAGTTACCACCACAAAAAAAGTTCACTTCACTCAAAGTTGTTATGATGGGGTAACCTATCCATGGAGGACATTTTTTTTTGTACCAAACTGTAAATATGCTTTTTAATGCTTGGCAACATCGGATTGGAGATTATATCGCTTTTGGAGCTCAGCACTGGCTTATTTTTCAGCTCCGCAGCTGACCCTTGAGTAGATGGCATCTACACACAAACCTGTTCTCACTCCCAACTCACACACTTGCTGACGCTCGGTCAGGACCCGCTGGCTTTACGGTATAACCAGTGGGTACCCTTTGAGTGTGTTTTTTATCATGCAGGGTGGTCTAAAAGAGTTCAATGGGATTTCTTCAATATCTGGAACAGATGCGATGAGAGCCAGACAAAGGTTCTGTGCAGGTTTAAACGTGTTATGTCAAAGAAGCTTGTTGCAGATTACATTTTAAGTTGTGAAACTGTGTGTTTTAACCCATGGAAATCAATACATCAGAAAATTATGCTAAATTACATTACAATATGGTGAGAATGGCTTCTTGACCAAGCTTTAGTATGTGACACGTTTGAAGTGAGATACAAGTTAGTCCTGGTGTAGTCCTTACTCTTCAGAATCCCTGCTAAGAACACACTGCCTGCTAATGGTTTGTAAGCTACATGTTTGTTTGTTTTGCCTCATCTTCCCAGGCCAGCTGCTGTCAAACATACAAAAGCTTGTTCCTACAGCAACTGAGATTTTCTTATATCTCCTAAAAGGCTTCTTTTCTTGTTTCTTAAAAAATAAAATCACATTGAGAATATTAAGATTAACACATAATGACTCAGAGGTGGACAACTAGATGTGATTTCATCATTATGATTGTCAGTATTACTACTTGCACTAGCCTAGTAGCTAGTTCAGTACTGTCATTACCTCCAGTGTGTTTTTTGAGTCCTACCTTTTCCATATGGAGGCTTTCCTCTAGATAGTCATATAACCTTAATAATTTCTTACTTTCTTACTTCTTTTTTTTAGTATCAGTATCAGACTCTTGTTGACTGATGGTTTGCAAGGGCATCTGAAATCAATATCAGTAAGAACAGCATCTTTTATTACATTTCTACACCTTGACAGCAGCTTGCAAAGCCTGATGAGAAACACACACACACACACACACACACACACACCTCAAGGTCTCCTTCATGTTTGAGCGACCACAGAAATTATGTGCTGATGACACCTAAACAGATTGTGTAATTACTTTTGCCCTGGTGGCCCTGGCCTGCAACAGAGATTTCCAAGTCCTAAAGCTGGTTATTACCAATCTAGAATTGTGGTGTTTGTGCATGTTTGGAGCTTCCTGATATTTATGATGTGATGCAATATAAATACAAGTTCAAGCTGAGATTAGAGCCGAGCCAAGCCAGAGAAAAGGGAAGGCCTACAAGGGTTGAAGTTTGCAGGTAATGCTGCAGAGGGAGTGGTAAAAGTCTGAGAAGGACAGAGTGTGACTTGTCATAGTGTGGCCTGTAGATGCACCACAACCCCTCCTGTGCGGAAAACTGATTTGTTCTATTGATAGCCGGCAGGCAAAGGTCATCTCTGGTTTCTGTGGAGACTTTTGCTCCCTAAAGCGTTGTGCACAAGTTCATGCTAAACATTATGACCTGTTACAGAAAATAAACCACAGGGTGCTGACAAATACGCCTATAAAAAGTAACATCAAGGAGGTGTTAGACACTTTAAGAGCTGGTAGTCTAAATTTGACCTGACATGTTTAAATATCACAGTCTTTTTTTAAATTTTCAAATTATCTGATTCGTTGTTCCTTAAGGCACATTTTGCCTGCAGGCAGCTTCAGATAAAAATATGTTTTTATATTCACCTGCTCATTAAATTAAAAAAAAAAAAAAGGAAAAAAATAAAAAACAAAAAAAAAAAAATGTTT
>VUQS01033985.1:31824-47562 GCA_015108495.1 Heterochromis multidens
CACCTGCTACAATAAATTAAAAAAAAAAAAAAGGAACGAAATCAAGGACTGGCAAGGTGAAGAGCTGCTGGAAAACAGCTAAAACCTCATAATAATAGATTGGTTGTTATGTAATATTTTGTATTTAATTGTGTAAAAACCATTATTTTGATCCAGCAGGTCAGATTCGTTATAATTAATGTTCAGTCTTTCAACAATTTGTACTCTAAGCTGCAGGCTCATTGATTGGATAACAGATTAATGTACTCAAAGCAAAACGTACATCTGAGTCCAACCAACAAATTGAGATTTTTTTCAAGCATTTAATTCTATAAAATGATCCCAAAAATACAGTTTGGCTGCATGTTCAATGTGTATTCTGTTGTTGCTGCTGTTGTTTGACAAATTCCAGATAGATCCACAGTTCAGCCAACAAGTTGGCATTGGAGGGAAATTGCAAAACACTTACAAAGATTACTGTGAACATTAGAATTACTGTTGTTCATCATGGGACCAATGATGAGTGAAGCCATTCCATTTTTAAAAAGGCTTATCTTGTCTTTAAAATGTTAATGGGTTTTAAATATAAATGAGACTGAAATTCAAAACATTTCATTTTGTTTTGTGAGTGTTCAGCTGTAGTTGCAAAGCAGATTCACAATCAATCCTCTGTCACAGTTAATTATTTCACTGCTACTCAGTGGACTAGCAAGACTTCTGGTCAGTGAAAGTAGTGACACAATGAGAGGTGACCAACCTGTGAGAAAATTGTATCTTATTTATATACTTTATATGTTCTGCACATATGTTTTGACCACCTTTTTTTTAAAAGTTCAACGTAAACATTTAGTGATTTCATACCTGTGGCTTTCACATTGATGATGATGGCCCACTTGTAGAATAGTCAACAACAAAAATTTGATTTCAGCCTGAAATTCCCCAGTCAAATAAATGGTAAGCCATGTTAGAGAGGCAAAAATAAAAAAGAATAGTGCAGTGGTCTTTTTGTGGTAAGCAGGTGGTATTGGCAGAATGATCTGACCTGCAGAGAAAAATCAGCTTCAAACATGTTTACACCATCGCTGTTGGAAAGTGATTTTTGTGAAGAAATAAATAACTACTGTAATTAGCCAGCAGATGAAATAAAGCAGTAGCTGGCCTACTCTCCACACAGTTTGCACTCAGTTGCAACATCAAGGCATATGCTGCCACCTGCTGTGCAGGAATATACATGATTTGTGGCTCTTTTTACATAAAAAAAAAGAAGTTTTCACAATCATCTGCTGAGCAGAGGATTGTTTCCCTAACTGATCGAAGATGCCACACTTACTGACTAGTACATTGAAAGTATCCTGTCCTGTGTTAATTCATTCCTGCAGTGTTTTCTGGTAAAATCTGTACCATTTTGATACTGTGAAAGTCCCGGCCTTTTTGTAGGAGACACATTTTAAAATACAGTAGAATTAATTTAAACAAAGACCAGCCTCTGGATTTATGTTTTTACCATATGAGCTATGGAAAATTGGTGACCTAAAGCTTGTTTACAATATCAATATTCACATCTACTTCTTTCTACATTGTGTTAGAAGAGACAATTTAATTGTCAAGGTGATCAAAATTGGAAAAAGGGGGAGGTTACTTCACTGCTTCCTCGCTTACCCTTGTTTTGCTTTTTTTTTTTAATCACTGCAATGTTTGATGTTTTTTACAGTATTACTGTAAAAATACTGTAAAAACATACACCATCGTTAGTTTTTTTTTTACAGCATTGTCCTGTAAAAAAAAAATACAGTAAATAAAATAAAATAAATTACAGTATGGTCATTGTAAATTTTACAGTAAGGTGCTGGCAAACCTGCTCCCAGTGTTTTACTGTAAAATTTACAGTGTTTTTCTTACAGTGTAGTTCAATGTGCATACGTGCAGAATTTGACAGTAAAAGGTTGTTTTCAGAATCACCTGCTGATCAGAGGATTGTTTCCCTAACTGACCTCAGATGCCTTCATAAGTATGACTTCACATCCCAGTAAGCAACTTATACAAGTTGGGAACAAATGTGAAAGCTTTAAACCTCCATACTGTATACAATGAGAATAGCCTTAACAGGAACTCTTGATGTCTTGAGCCCAGATGTTAAAATTGTGAAATAAAAATATATATATATTTGTATACTTATAATTTCTGGAACTTTTCTTGAAGGGACAGTCTTTGTTGTTAAGGGATGAAGAAACATTACCTTTTCAGATTTCCTCTTCATGTTTTCTCACTTTCCAAAACCATTTTTCAGTTATGCCCCCCGAACTATAGTTTAAGTCTCTCAGTAAAGGATTAGTAAGGTGAGGATTTGCCACAACAGGCAGACTTATACCATGCATCAAATAATGCTCACAGAGCATGCTGGGCTGCTGGGGGAAGTTGCACAGTTTATTCGGCTGGGAAACCCACGCCTGCTGTCACTGCAATTGCTTCCAGACATCACACTCTGACAAGACCTCTGAGCCACCCTCACAGTATTCATATTTCAGATGTCACCAGCACAAATACGCTGACAAAAGTTTCCCACAGAGGGAAAAGACACAAAAGTCTTTCTTACCACAATACTCACATACCCATACGTTATGTATGTTGAAAGAGTTATTGATTGTTCCCAGCATGACAGACGAGGAACAAAATCCACAGTCTTTGTTCTGTGAGAAAGCGCGTTATTAAGTTCAACTGAAGCTAATACAAGGCCTCAGCAGCCTGTGACAGCCAATTAAGTATAAATCTTTGAAAGAAATCTTTTTTAGTAGAATATTCCCTTTTTGTGTTTCAGCAGACAGGGCTTCTTTGCTGAGCAGCAGATAGTTATGTTTCTGAAAAGCACAACCTGCACAGCAAATACTAGAATTTCAGGACTTTTTAGGAAGTTTATATCTTCATCTCATTTGGAAAAACTTACAAAATTGTTCTTCCACTGACTGACAATTAATTTCATACATAGAGAAGTCTGTCTGTACACTTACATGGAAATTTAAACGTCCAAACTTGCATCTCACAAGTATTAAAACACTAGCAAATAGATTTGAATGATCACTGCAAAGCTCACTGACAGAGATTTGTGAAACTGCTAGGGTTAGGATTTTTCCCAGACTAATTTTACATTACATGTTACTGTTTACCTGTTAAAATTTACCTGATCAGTTTAACTGATGGAAATAAGAATGTAAAAATAATGTGGTGTGGATACTAACTTTTTGAAATTTATGATTTCATGCATCTGTGTGTAAGATTTTGTGATGACTGAGCACTGTTTTGTAAATGTAAGCAGGGCCTGTGAAAGGAGTCCAACTCTAACCCCTGCATACTGGCTGTGAATAAACTTTTTGATCATCGTTCCAGCTGTAAGCCCTATGCTCAGCAGCAGTACGTGTAACTCCTTTATCCTAAGATAAAAATACATGAATCAAAGTTGAGCTGAGTGACTGCATCTCCGTCATATTGCCACAGAGCCAGGATTCTTTGACATGATCCATCTGTTGTTTTCCTAATGTCCATTTCAAAAAAAATAAACTCCATATGGATGAAGGTGTGGAGCTAGTTACACTGTCTGCTTTGTTACACCTCATTGATCTCCATGGGCAACATGCAGTGTTCAAAGTAAATCTAAAAATCAATTCTTTCATTTGGACTTTCCAGGAAAGTAAAACCATATCCTGAGTGAACTCTGCTAGCATGTTTCACTGCAGACTTTTACTGAGAAAACCTCTTATTATTAACATCCTAACATCTTATTAACATCCTAATGGAAGCATATTAATATGTTTGACAAATTCTTTGAGTCCCTGTTTCTCTGTGACAGATAAGAGAAACAAGAGGTATAAAGAAGATGCACATCACAGAGAGTTCACACAGAGATCAATCAATGTAAACATGGCTGTGTCTGGGAAATAGCAAGGCTGTATGGACAAAAAGATGGGTGAAGAAATACGTGATGAATAAGTATGCACACGGACGAGTGGTATTGTGTAATTCAGAGATGCTCTCCCGCTGGTAAAATCAATAAACAAATACATATAGCATTTTGCCTCTGATGCTTCATTCCACCTTTCACCTTCTCTCATGGGAATACAGAAACCGGGAAGGACTGCTATGTGGTTTGTGAGGTTTCAAATGAATGCTTTCTTTTCTCTGGTGACTCATCTGCACTCATGTTCAAGTGAAATGCAATTAGTTTATTTTCTCCCTGGGGCCTAACACATATAATGTCTTTGTTTAGATCATATTGAAATAATGAAATGAAATGTTTTCCTTTTGCTCCACCTGTTTTACAACAGCACCAACGCCTGAAAGATTCTCTGTGTCTTCCTCTGTTCGGAGAAAGTGGAGATAAAATGGATGAAGAAAGTTTTCTCCCCCAGGGGGCGTGGCTGATTTTAAGGCATTGTACACAAAACAAAAACACATGAAAGGCCTCATAATTATTTATAAGAGGTGATCACATAGTTATCACGAGACCTGTCTTCATGAAAGAAATGTAAAGCCTGCACACATGACCGTCTTCAAATTAAAGCTGACTTAAACTTCAACATGATGCACAATTTCAAATAATGGAATAATTTCAAAAACGGATCATTTCAAAGTGGAAAATAAGCAAATAAATTATTCTTTTCTTATGTCATATATAAAAAATTATTGAGTTGCAGTATATTTAATTTTTGCACACTTGGAAAGAAAATTTTGAAAAAAAAAAACTCCTCAAAGGATTAAATATGAAATTCACAGTAAAACATTTCAAAAGCTGTTGAACAACAGAAGTTGCTGGTTAATTATGCAACAGTCATACGTAACTTACTATTGTTTCAGTGTACTCTTCCAACAGAAATTTCATACTGAATATAAAATACAATGAAAAATGGCATCGTACAAATTCCAAGATCAAAACAGAGCAGGGAGAAGAGAAATGTTACATCACAGATGCTGCAAATTTGTCTGCTGCACTTCCATGATGCAAATCTCCTGTTCCACCACATCCCAAAGGTGCTTTATTGGACTGAGATCTGGTGACTGTGAAGGCCATTTGAGTACACTGAACTCATTGTCATGTTAAAGAAACCAGAGCTTAGTGACATGGCACGTTATCCTGGTGGAAGCAGCCATCAGAAAATGGGTACACTGTGTCATAAAGTGATGGACATGGTCAGTAACAATACTCATGTAGGCTGTGGTGTTTAAATGATGCTCAATTGATACTAAGGTGCCCAAAGTGTGCAACTGCACCACCATCAACAGCCTGAACCATTGATACAAGGCAATATGGATCCATTCATTCATGTTGTATGCACCTGATTCTGACCCTGCCATCCAAATGTGCAGCAGAAATTGAGACTTACCAGACCAGACAACATTTTCCCAATCTTCTATTGTCTATTGAAATATAGCCTCAGTTTCTTGCTCTTGGATGACAGGAGTTGCACCTGGTGTGGTCTTCTGCTGCTGTGGTTCATCTGCTTCATGATTCTGCATGTTATGTGTCCAGATGCTCTTCTGCAAAACCTTGGTTGGTTGTGGTGATTTGTGAATGTAGGCCAGTAAATGTACAAGCTTTAACAAAGCTTTTTTTTTTTTTTTTTAAGTGTAGCTGAACATTATGATTTATTAGAGTCCTGTTTCCCTGCTTGACAAACTTCTAAAGTAAAAAACAGAATTTAAAAAATCTCTTTAGCTGTCAGTTCTGCTCGTTTCTGTTGAAGTAACATGATATTTTCTCAAAGACAGAAGAAGATAATATTAGTCTCTGTATATATTAATTTATTCATTCATTCATTCATTGCTTCCTTGTAGCAGCTGCACTTGAAGCAGTGTTGTTTTCTTGTGGACATTTACTGGCACCTAGTGGATAAGAGTGAATATGTTTTGGTTTTTCATTATGCTGTAGTTTTGCAGTGAATAAGCAGAAAACAGTATTAATTTAGAACTATGAAAGATATCATCTTTTTTTAGTGCAAATTTACCTTAGGGTTGAATCATTTTAAGAACACCTTAAATTCTATTTTAAGAGTTCCCAAAAACAACAGAAAAAAAGACATCTTAAAATTCTCCTAGAGCGTTATCTACTTTTCTGATGTAACTGCTTCAACAGTATGTTCCATACAGTTATATCTGGGAAAAAGAAACACTTTCAGTCAGTTGTAACCATCACATCTGATGGTTCATAACTAACCTTTTTTTCACTCCTGGAGTGATTAAACATCTAAATGACAAATTGGCAGAAACAAATAAATGCATGCTCAATAGCAACAGATCAGTTACATAAATCTGTAAAATGTTTTTGATGCTTTATGACTTTGCAAATGACATTTTACAGATATACCTGATTTTATCGTTACTCAGTTATAACAAGTAAGAAAGATTTTAAGTGAAAGGATATGAATTAATTTAACATGCATGCACTCCTCTGGAAAATATATCTTTTAAACTACTAGTACATCAAATATACTTTTTATTGGCCAATTTTTGGTCCTTGAGCTTAAAAAGGCAAACAGCAGAAGATTAAGGCATGATGTTGTAACTATTCTAAATTATCTGAACATTATACTGATTCCAAATTGCAAACCTTGAACCAAACAGGTAGAAACACAAAGTTTGGATCCCAAAACAGAGTGAACTTCTATTGATCAATTAATTATAAATAAATAAATAAATAAAAACTACAAAAGATTTATCTTATAACTGTTCAGGGTTGTTTCTTTTGTTAACTGCTGTCACTATGGGACTATCATTTTGCTCATTATATTGTTTGCCCATTTCTTATTATGCACTGGGGAAAATACATTGCTTTGAACACAGTCCTTTCATATAAACGAAAGAGTTGATTGCATCAGATTCTTTTAAGACTTCCACTTCCTTTTTTATGCCACACTATTCACTAGATGTGTGTCAGCTGGCCCAGTGCTACAACTAGGGGATTCATTTTTAAAGATGTTCTTTGATTTGTGCTTATGCCTTCAATCCTGATGATTTCTTAAGGAGGTTTTAAGAATTCCATGAGTAATTTATGTACCTGTGATCTATAAGTCTTAAATCAGACACCTTGTGATTTAAGCATATTTATCTTGGATTCACTTAGGACCAAATGAGCAAACGAGAAAAGCTTCTGGATGAGGAAACTAAAGCCAGGTAACACATATTCATCAGTTGACTGACAAATAAAACCAAACACACAGCTTTGGAGGACATCAGCACAGCTGTGAATTAGTTGAAGCAGAAAAAAGTGGCTGATTGGCATGCGTCTCTAATTGTTATAAATCGACATAACGAGGGGAAAAATTACTTACATCATGTCTTGACTTTATTTCAAGATAAGATCACTTCCACATTAGGTTAGTTTCAGAAATAACTTGATATGTATAGGTCTCTGTTGAACTCATACTTGTTTGGCCTGGACAACTACCAGCACAAACCAGCAGTAAAAATTAGGCCGCCAACAACAACTCTGAATGTATTTGCTTCCAGAACACATAGCTTTCTCCCCTAAAGTTGTAGACAAGTTCAGGAGATTAATCTTTCATATCAGCCATGTCAATATTTTCATTCTGAGCAATCATTTACCGGTTCTTCAGTGCAGGACATTCTGACTTTTGGAACTGCACTTCCATAATTAGTAGCTTACCCTTCAACCAAGTTTGCTCATTTTGTACCAAATTTGTCTCTGTTAAACATGATCAGCATATTAAGGTCTGTCCTCTTGTTCCTGTTACTTTTGGACTCTGACTCTAGAATACTGCACCACATACAAAGACATGACATCATTATTTAATGCTCACTCAGTTATCTATTTTTCATCCTACGTTGTTATCACTATTCAGTTTCTACATTTATTTCCTGTTTAATCTCATTCTATCTGCAACACTGATGCAGGGGTGCACTTGCCTTCTGTTTTATTTTCTTGATTACTTTTTTAAAATAACCTGCATTTATCACATTATTTCTGTCAGCATTACATTTGGTAATAAGTATATAGTAATAACTATAAGTATAGTATAAGTACAGGTATGTAGGTAATAAGTAAGCTAGCTCCTGCACAATTTCTTATTAAAGTTGCCTAGTTGCTGTGGAATTGTTAATGTTCAAACTCTCATTCCTCTGAGCTCTTAATATCTCTCATGTCGTCGATGGATTAAACACTCAAGAGCAGCTACTGAATGAACTTTGTGGTGAGAATGTTTTACTTCTGTGATATTCATCAGTCTCAGCATATTATACTGAATCTGAATGCCTAGTATTTTTTATCAGTGCCTGACTATAATCACATATCTCCACACTAGGCTCTCACTGAAGGAGACATTTAACTAAGGAAAAACTCACCAGAAAAAAAAAAAGCCAAATGAACAGTGAGTATAACTACATAAAACCACTCTAGAAAGTAACTGGGCTTAACATGAACATTTAAAATCCATTTAGGGCAGTTCAACTTCACATATTTGTACAATCGAGTTGCCAGTTCAAATTTATTTATGTGCACAAGCTAACTTACCTATTCCTTGCTTGGTAACACCTGTCTTTGGTCTATATTCTTCCATTATCTGAATTACAGCACATTCAACTTTACTTTAAACCCATACAGTACACTGAATTGAAAATTTCTATGCTTACTGACTTTCCCAGCCTCCATCTGTACCTGAAATTCTCAGAAAAGCCTTGCTGTCTGCTCATGTCATCCAGTTCAGTCTGGTTGAAGTGAACTTTGAATGTTGTTATGTTGGAACTGTGCAAAAAGTCAAGCAGCACATAAAATCATGCAAACACACATTCAGAAGCAAACTTTGCACAAAATGATTCACAGATGCTGCATGTGTTTTAGCACAACTGTCATTTTCGTTGTCTAATCTATTAATAGGTCTACAGTAATGTATATGCATGCTGCACATGAATTAGTTAACACAGCTTTATGATCTAGGTCTGGGGAGCAACTTTTCACATTTAACTTCATTTTTTATTTTCACTGAAAAAGGGCGAATAGTTTCAATTCTCGTTCATTGAATATTTTGTAAATAGAAGTAAAAATAGATATAATGCATATCTGCTTGTTTATTCTAGAGTTTGACAAAAGTCTTTTTTCTCTGGATTTCCTGAATTCGACCAGGGTCAACCTGCTATAATTTGTTAAAGAAAAGACAGCACAATTTATAGTTTCCAAAACCAGGTTAGAAACAAGGTGAAAAGGGAAATATAAGAAACCCACAGAATTAATACAACAAATGTTAAAAATTTATAGCCAACAGCAGCATGGTGAAAAACATCAAAGACTACAGGACACCACCAACCCACACTGTAAAGAACTGGCTGACAACTGGAATGTGTTGTATTGTCAGTATGATAAACCCCAGCAGTCACATCTCACCCACTGTAGTTCACACAAAGTGCACAACCTAAGAATACTCACTGATGTAAAGATGACAGTAGACTAATATTAAACTGATAGTAGACTGAAGCACAGTCTCCTCACGAAAAAGCATCTATGTGGAAATGTCACAACTGAGGCTTTGTTATAGCTCAGCACCAAAACAGAAGACATCAAAGGATGTACACATTTTGCAGAGCTCCTTAGACACTAAATGTCACATTTCATTCATTTGCAAATGTTATTTAATTTCATCCTTTAGGTAACAGAGAACAAAGTAAAATTTCCCGTGTGTAGGTTGTAGCCTAATCCTTGCTTCTGTGCCCTGTGTTTTGGTAGTTTGGGTAGTCCTTCTTCTTTTTATAGAGGAGAGTGAAAGTGAAAGTAAAAGCCAGACGTCAAAGTGCATCCTGTACTCAGCCCAAAAGACAGTGTGTTTTTAAAGTATTAATTCATGTTGTAATGTAGGTGCACTCAGTGTGAGCGTCTGCTGCTCTTTTGCTGCTTGAGAGGAGTGGAACGCACACACTGAAACAGAAAACAGAGGAGAGCAGCAAGAAAGCAGCATTAATCAAGACTAATTGGTTTACTGTAGCATAGGAGCCATTCAGTGTATTTTACAGTCTCATGTGTGCAGATGGTTGTGGTGGGATTTCTTTTGTCTCCTGTACACAACATTTCTTGTTGTAAATGGAACAGGAAATGTGAGGGCATAGTATAGCTAAATTGCCCATTTGTTTTCATTTGAGGATCCTGCACTCATCCACTGGTTCTAAATTGCACTTATTGCATCTATAATTAGAATTTTGAGGAACTTATGTTTAACTTCTGTAGCTCTGTTTAATGCTACTCACTTATTCTCACCTATACAGTATTTTAAGGAGGAAATTACATATTAATATTAGATCTGATAGATATAGCTTGATAAGCTTAATATACTGTTAAAGACTGAATCTTCTTCAACTTTCCCTTACCTTCATGGATTAAGCTACAAATATGCAGTACTACTCACTGGACACTTTATGAGGTACAATGGAAATGGCAATTTTATTTAAATAGAACATCTCATTATATGTAAATTCAATGTCCTTAACACAGAATATAAAACCATAAAAACCTATGTAGGTATACAATTCCTTAAAGCATAGAAAACAAAATTAAATAAATTTAAAAAAAAAAAAAAACAGCTATTAAGTGTAAGCCTGTGTGAATAAAAAGGTTTTGAGTCTGTTTTTAAATGTATGCACAGATGTAATTGATCTCAGGTCACCAGGCAGCTTGTTCCAAAGAACAGGACCAAAGTAAGTGAAACCATCTTCAGCATACTTGGATCTGATTCTAGGATCATTTAAAAGATCTGAACCAAAAAGCACCTGATGATCTCTGAGGTCATCGGGTGCGGTACTGGTGCTTGCTAGTACTGAGTTGGACCCCCTATTGGCATCAGAACTGCCTTAATTCGTCGTGGCACAGGTTCAGAAAGGTGCTGGAAAAATTCCTCAGAGATTTTGGTTCATCATAAATACAAGAAATGCGTCTGACCTTTTCATAACATTCACAGTCTGGTTTAAAACGACACAGTTAATGTTCAATTACACACTATCGGCAGGACTTTTGAATTATCTTCTTTTCGTGGTTTATTAACGTAATATTATTAATGACAAGGTAAAATATCGGATGTGTAGAATTTTTTTTTTATTTGTTAATTTTACTAATTCCTCATGAACATTTTTAATGACATAACTAAGGAATGAATGCCATTTATTAACCTTTTATAGCTCAGATTTTCCCAACCTGGGAACCAAAAGTTTGCTGATTTTAATGGCTTTAAAGGATCTAAAAAGAACGTGTATATTAGATATTGGCAATTAACTCTTAATAAAGACTTTGTTACAAATCATAGCCTTAAAGTTAGCCTTAAGAAAACTGGAGGCTACTTACACTCCTACTGCACTTCACAATCGCAATCTTTCTACTTTAACAGTATGAGGCAATGTTGCACAATGTTGCGCGTTCCGCCAGACATTTTCCACGTGTCAGCACAACCGAGACGCGATGAGCCGGGAGCCGGTGAGGCAGACTGTCGCGGGGAAATACACGAGCCAGCGATCGTGCAAAAAGATGTGAGTACACTTTATTAACTTACTATCTGTGGCGGACATGTCTCCAATGTATTTTCTGGACGTCTGTCGTGTATTATGCAGGTAGGCTTTGCATTATGCACAGTGTCAGTGCAAATCTCTTCTATGTTCTCTGCAGACCCTTGTCCCCACATGATTATTCGTGTACGCGCGCTCCCCTCCCATGCCCTCGTATTGGGCGCATCCTAATGGCCAGTTTCGTACCTGGCCACCACCTCCTCCACGCGCCACGGTCGTCCCGTTATTTAAATAGCCCACACACGAAGTGAAATCTTCTCTCTGTTATAAAGGGGTTTACTTATTATATCCTTCTTACAATTAAGACGGTCGTTAATTGCCAGAGTGATTTGTCGTTGTATATAAATTAATTTTACAATAATCAAGCAAAGCCCACAATGGAAAAAGGTATGAGCAGAGTAAAATGTTTTTATTTATTTATTTTTTACTGATTTGAAACTTTCTTGAAATGTTGCTTTAAGCCAGATGGGGACGATTACACCAAAGCTTGGATTTTGTTGGAGCTGCTGTGTTGTTGTGTTGTAATTGTTCACTCAACTGGTGGAAGTAATCCTACTGTGAACTCTGTGCTGGAATGTGTCAGTGATTTGAATGAAGCGCTCAAATGATTTTCTTTTAACCGGCAGTTAGCCTTCAAAAAAGGACTGTGAAGACTGTATCTCACCCTGGTTATCACCTTTTCATTGGAATTTTAGATTTTTAGATTTGTCACTTTGCGACATTGCGGTATATTTAGTCTGTGGATGCGTGTCTCTGATGTAAAGCACACAGGGAAATTTGTGAGAGAAAGGGATAGTCTGTTGCTTACTGTTTTATATGCTTGTTCACATTACAGTACATGGTTTTCTTGGATCTTTACAAAGTTCAAAAAAGAATGAATGGGGGATTTCAGGTGGGTGGAGGGGTGTCGCAGAACAATTGTAGTATAATCTCTCTTTTGAAAAAAGCCAGCTAAAACCTGTTGCGGAAATAACAGCACATGCTACATTAACAAAAGCAAACAAACCCAAACTTTGCAAACTGTGACAGAGAACAAGTGTAATATGAAACAGATTCTGGATTAATCTTCTGTGTCTGTGGCAAATGAGTGTATTGCTTTGGGATTGCTTAATCAGGTAGGATTAATGGTTAATCTGTATGCCTGCAGAGTGTTTGTGGGGATTTATGTTTGAAGAATTTTTAGCTTTAGGGGGAGAGCCCTTTATATGAATATTTGTCAAACTTTGCAAACGCTCACTTTCAAGTGAATAAAAGTAGCACAGATTGGTTTTGCTTCTTTACAAAAAAATTAATATACATCTTAAAACACTTATAATTAAAATGATAAACATCACGATCATTTCTGTTTTCTCATATGCTTGATAGATGATTCACATACAGGTAACCTTGAACTTTGCCACATCAGCCCATGGGAATTACATTTTAATTGCACATTCATAAATTTTTACTACATTGACATCATTATTAGTTTCCACACACATACACACACATGTAGCTTCTTGCCAACCCCATCTGTACTCTTGTGTGCTTGATAGTCCGTAGCAATATGACGGAGTTTTGGAAGGAGCACTCTAAGGATGCTAATGTGGAGGAGATGATGCTGGATTCTTGTGCCAAAGAACTAACTAAGCATGAGCTACCAGAGATCCTCTCCATGTTGCCTAGTCTGGAGGGATGCAAAGTGCTGGAGCTGGGAGCAGGAATTGGGTGAGCACACAGCTGCATTAGAGTAAGAATTCTGGGAAAACAGTACAAGAAGCCAAGCAAGTCAGTGCTTAAATAGATTAAATAAACTCCATTTAGTATAAAGATTTATGACTGAGGTGAACTTAATGAACATATGTACCTAAAGTGATATAATACTGTTATGTGTGTATCCAGTCGTTACACCAGGCACCTGCTGACCAAGGCAGCCCATGTGACAGCTGTGGACTTCATGGAAAGTTTTATAGAGAAGAACAGGCAGGAAAATGGCCACCATAGCAATGGTATCTTCCTCCAAGCTGACGTCACAAAACTGGATGTTCCCCAAAACAGGTGTGTGTTAAGATATCTGTAGCTGACATAGTTAATATTTAACCTCACTAGCAGTGTGGTTTGATGAATGGCAGTACTGGCCAGTGAGTCAGTTGTTCTACTGGTTTGACTCAGTCTGAATTATCTCAAGAACGGCTGCATAGACTGTCATGAAATAAAGGCGCACTGTTTCCAGCACACATCACAGGTGTACAAGTGGAAGTAGTAACTCTGCAAGGAGCCAAGCTTGGAGAGCAGAGAGAGACCACGACACACACAGCTTCATTATAATATACTGAAACTACTACTGTTAGTTACTGTGTTAAAAGAAAAACATTTTACATATGCATGTTTTTCCCCAGCATTGACTTCATCTTCTCCAACTGGCTACTGATGTATTTGAGTGACGAGGAGCTAAATTTGGTTATGCAAAAAATGCTCACCTGGCTAAAACCTGGAGGCTTTCTTTTTTTCAGAGAGTCCTGCAACCACCGGTCAGGTACTGACACAAACATTTCCACATCTCTTTTGGATCAAATTCAATATTTAAACCTTTATGGTAACTGAAGATGACTTAAGCCTGTATATTTGAAATAGATTTAAAGTTTACAGTTTCTGTGCTCCTCCTTCTTCTTCTTCTTCTTCTTCTTCCTTTGGCTGCTCTCTTTCTATGTTCCATATACCATAATTTGTTTTGCAAATTATCTTCTGTACTACAGTTATCTTCTGTAATTCAATGAGGATTGTTTTTTTTTTATTCATAATTTTCTACCAAGGTGACAGCAAGATGGACTTCAATCCCACCTGCTACCGCACTGAGGCACAATACAGTCACATGACATCAACAGTACAAGTGGAGGAGCCAAAAGAGGGCCACAAGTTTGGTTTCGACATTGTCTTGAAAAAGAGAGTTGAAACCTATGTTGAGGTAGAGTCATTTGAGTCTTATTAAGATTTCAAGTGTGACTAAAGCACCTGGCAGTTTGTGATGCTAGTGTGCAGACGTGCAGTTAACCCATTTCACTACCCCAACTCTTTCTCCCTTTTCTCTGTCACCTCTTTATTCATCCACCTCTTCCAGATGAAAAACAATCCAAATCAAATCTGCTGGCTGCTACAGAAGGTGTCTCGCTCCTCAAACACCCAGAATGGGTTCAAAACCTTCCAGCAGTTCCTGGACAACCAGCAGTACACTAGACGTGGCATACTGCGCTATGAGAAGATGTTTGGGGCTGGTTACGTCAGCACAGGTGGACCCAGCACCACTAAGGTAGGAAAACACGAAATAACATAGCTGGAAGGCATCAGTAAGTGTTTCTTAGAAGGAAAATTAACAAGCAAAGTGGAGTGATTTTAAACGTCAGAGACCTGTGTTGAGTGGCTCCCCTCTCAGTTCCTCTTCCACCACTACTAATTTGATATGCAAAGTTGTGGGTGAAATGGCTCAATAACTCTTTGATCCCTATGAAAATGAAATGATAAATTCTGATTCACTTTGGTGAAACTCTTTCACTTTTATTATCTTCAGGTCAAAATCCCAATTTGTCCAATACTCCAGTTTCTGAGCAAGTACCAACAAAAATCACATTCCCATCAGTCTGAGCTGTACTTGTACTTTGTTTACTAGCATATCAAACTACTACAGATACACCTGTCCAAAAAAAAAAAAACCCTTAAGAATGTATTATTCAACATTATATAGTATGTAAATAGTGTTTCCATAGTTTAGTGGTTTACACATTTGCCTAACAAGCAAAAGGGTCCCTGGTTTGATCCCAGAAGGAGATATACAGTAGATCCCTTTCGGATTGTGTCAAGAAAGGCATGCAAAGCTACTTACTGTGGTGACCCCTTGTGAATAAGGGAGCAGCTGAAAGTAGCTTTACATAGTACATAAATAACAACTTTTTTATAAAAATTTGATTTTGAGTTATAAACATAATTGCAGAAAAACAAAAAGAACACTAAAAAAACAGGACATGAAAACTGCACACCTCAGTAAGTAGCAAATTTTCCCAAAAAAACAGCACATAATAATCCATGTCTAATCCATGTCTCTGAAAGTTAATCAGAAAAAAAAGTAATTTATTTAGACATGCAAAAGGAGGCACTTTTGGGGGCCAGTTTAGCTCACAGGGTGAGCAGGCAACCATGTGCCACAAGGCTTAAATGGAAGTTTGTATCCAGCATAACTCTTCACAA
>VUQS01033992.1:0-16042 GCA_015108495.1 Heterochromis multidens
ACACCTCTTAAACTGGACCTCTAGATAGGATCTCTAAATTGTTATGAAAAGCCAGCACTTGCAAATGAGAAGGGCATTTTATCTTGTGTTTTTAGGTCTGAGCTTGTCTCCAGCACCCATATTTCAGCCCTGCTGTACTGCTACATTTCCCATCTTGGTTCTGCACCTTATCATCCTGCTGAGATACTCATCAGAGCAAAGGCTTATCAAGGTGAGATGAATAAAAACCCAGGGAAACTTGCACTTCCAAAGAGGTAGGGCCTCTTAGACTGTTTCCTCTGCAATTCTCAACCCAATGGATTTTATTTTTTGTTGTTTTTTATGGACACATGCCAAAAGATAAAGACCTGACCTCTCAGTGGACTGCCAGTTCTATGAGACCATCACCACAAAGGCACTCGCTCACTTGGCATTCTTGCTGTCTTGGAACATTTCACTTCCAATATAGACATAAAGGGTGAAGGGAAAACAGTCGTCATGGAAAATTACCACAGCGCTTTTGTTAGAAATCAGAATAGAGAGGGCACAGGCTATTGGGGTAGGTTTTCCTACTTTGGTTTAGTTTATGCTGTTCATTATTAAGTGTAATTGTCACAAATACAGTACATAATTTGACCTATCAAATAACTATAAACTGAAAAATGTTATTTAAAAAATCAATAAGGAATTTGAACAACCTGTACAGAGTAAGATTATATGCCTTATGTGATCTAGAAAACCAGTGACCGTTGAGTAGTGACGTAACATTTCAAACAGCCTGTATCCACTCATATGATTGTGAGCCAGTAAAAGGCAGCTGGTTACGATTGCAGATTAACTGTGGATTGGGAACAGTGGACAGGTTGTGTGCTGTATCTATGGGACTTGTGTGTACACACACCAGTGGGTCTTCAGAGTGAAAGGCCTATGTGTCTGGGTGTCACTGACTTAATGACACCACTTACCACCTTAATTCATACTCAGGTTCTTGTGCATATTTTGAAAAAATAACACGCAAGGAAATCCTACAAACAGAGTATCACTTGTGTCAGTCAGATTGAAGTTGAATGCTTTTAGGGTTTGTGTTTGACCTCCTTTGATCTTCTGGGTTAAAATAGAATTTTGTTTATCCTTTAGTTCAACAGGCATCATTTGGTAATTTTGTACATTAGCAACCTGAAACATTATGCCTTTAAAAAAGAAAGATAAAATGTTTCAAGTCAACTCAGCTGCTGAGCTACTATTGAAATGAATTAGGGCCAAAAATGGTAAATCTGAGGAAATATGTGGTTTGGAGAATTTTAGAGAGAACAGAGAGAGAGTGGGAGTTGGAGGGTGGAGAGGCACTAAAAGAGGACAGGGCAGAACCACACACAAATTTCCACTCCTGTGTTTTTATTTGAGCTTGTTGTGTCTCACAGGAAATGCCCTCCACTGTTTCCACAAAAACGTCTTTTTCTATAGTAAAAGTCATGCAGACTATTAATAAAATAAGAGAACAGAACATGCTGTTAGGATATTAGTGTAACTATAGTATATTTCTTTCTTTCTTTTTTTGTTTTACCTTAAATTATTCTCAGTTTAATAAAAGTAACACTGCAGTTTGTGTTTGTCACTTTATATGAAAGAATTAATTCTCTGCAATAGCACAGGAAAGAAAAAAAAGTGCCAGTTTTGCCCCACCTCTATTTTTATGTAAGCTTTCTCTCTCTTCCAAGTTGTGCTTTGATAACTCACACTGGAGCAACATTGTTTTGCCATGAAACAGCTTGTGCTCATGATTCAGATCCTGTGCTGCACAAATCACTGCCCAGGCAGGCATCTAACATTAACTGTAGTTTGTTCACACGCACAGCAGTACAATACACGGAAACCAAAGTCTCCTGAGTCTTATTATATCACCTTCAATAGTATCCATCTTTGTATTATTGGTCATAATATAACAGTACTAGCATTCCTGACTGCCCTTGATCATTAGTTAACCAGCACCCAAACATCTCTTTGACTTTGAGATCTCTTTGACCATTTACTTTTTCATACAGAGCTTGAGCCTGCTTAGGTACGATACACATGAGGCTGCAAAGCAATGTGAAAAATGACACGGAGGGGTGCCTCACTATCAACACACGCCGTCGGCTGCACGACCTCCTGTGTGTTGCTGTCTCTTTCAGTGTGTTGGTTTAGTGGGGAATCCAAATGGAAGCCCTAAATCCCAGTTAATCTGTCACATCATTGGGAAAGCTGGACACTCCACGGCCAGGCTATCTGATCATCAGCTTTCCACTGGTCTACTGCGGCCCCGCTGAGACACAAACATCCTGTTTAGAGAGGGAGAAAGAGAAAGAGAAAGAAATTCCAGTGAATATCCCGAATAAGTGAATGAGAACGGGTACCGGCACCTATGTCTGATGAAGGATGGGCTGAAAGTTTCAGAAATACCCGTGTTAGAGACAGTAGTGTCAGGATCCATGTTTGCATTTGTTAGAATTTGTTTCAATTCAGGATTGTTAAGTGTAGAAGATGACCGATGTTAATAAGCCTAGAGAAACCTAAGAAGAAACATACCAGCCAGTACACTGAAAATAAGACCAATTATGTCTCAAATGCACTTCTATAAAACTTTTAGGAAATCTGTGCCAGCCAGGCACAAGACATATATACTACATATGGAACTAACAGAGTAGATGGTTAACAAAACTCTCTAATTTTTTGGTGTTTGTGTGACTTGAGCAAGCTTTTGAAACAGTTGTAGAAAAGCAGTCTGGTGCCATGCTGAAGTTGAACAATACATAAGACAGCATTGCCCCCTTGTGGAAAGGTAGTAACAGTGTAAAACACAGCATACTGTTATACGTAATTTTGTCAGTTAGTTAAGTGCCTAGTTTTATAAATCATGTTTATTTTCAAAATATATTTAGAGGCCTTAACCTGAGCCATATCAGAGAAAGCTACATAATCAAGAAAGAAATCAGGCCCAGACTTCACTCTCCCCTAAAATAACAAAGCAAGAAACAGAAACATTGTTAACAGAAAATATTCTAGTACCATTTTAAATACTTTGTAGTGAAATAGTTACACAAGAGATTTAAATTTGGAGCATCTTAATGGTTTGTTTGTGTCACAACCAGAGACCCAGAGACATGTAAAAGAAACATGTTGAAATGTGGCTTATAAATGCATATGGTACAGTGTGGCATCTACACAGGTAATAATTGGCTGTGACTCCAGAGACCAATTGCACCACACTATTTCGGTTGCCTTACTTCATTAAAAGTACATTTTAATTTACATTTTAAATGTAACAAACATAGTCTAATATCCAAAGGATAAAACAGATGTTTAAAGTAAAAAATAAAAAATAGGTTCATGTTTCTACATAGCCTGACATCTTTTGTTATATTGGGTAAGCTGTGATGGTTAATAAGCTGATAAGCATGAGCTCAGTTATGAAATGAACGAGGAAAGCTGCACTAAAAAAACACAGTCATTCCCAGGAAGTGGCTTGAGGAGTAAGGAAATAACTCCTTCCTCCCATTCTTTTCTAATTACTTTGTGACATAAGAAACTACAATAAGTGAAATAGATCAGTTGCACATATTGAAATAAACCCAGAATACTTGGCTTGGGTTGTTTTCCATCTCCTCTCAAACAATGTCAAGACCAAGTTTTATTTACAAGGTAAAAAAATATATATAAAGATTTCCTGTTGTTAATGTTATGTTAACATCCAAAGTAGGCATCCATTAGCTCCCCAGCTATCCAGTTGCTTGCTGCAACTGATTTGCAGATTTTGTCAAATCATAGATCATTCTTTTAATACTCAAATTAGTAATGCAATAAAGTCATTAAAGAAACTCTTAACTACTTTGTAGTAGTACTTTTAATTGCATTATGGTGGCATTAAGCATATAACAGCAAACCTATGTATATTTGGCCTTCATTAAATCAAACCCAAGCCTATTAAATGTGTTTTTAATGTATTACGTTTCTGAAACATGTATCACATGGCATGAGATTGGTGCATGGTTGGCATTTCACTTAGACTCTCGTGACAACTTTGTGGTTACCACGAGTCTAAGTGGCATTCAGGCAGAGCTCCATTTTAACCACCTATGCACTCCCAAAATCATCACAAACAAAAACCCATGTCACAGACACACACCTATGTTAGTGTTTTCAGGTTTGTGTGTATAGCAGTTGTTCTGGAACAAACTCTGTGCACTGAGGCCTATCAGCTGACTGCTACCCTGTAGCATTCGGCTGGGGCTCGTGAGGTTGTCAGGACAGCACAGCTCCCAGATGAGTCTCAGATTGGACAGTCTGAACCTCCATGAATTAAGTTCTTCTTTTCGGGTGGAATAATAACTTCAACATTTAATGGGATGAAAGCAACTGAAAAGCATATTTACAGAGTAAGAGAACATGTGATCTTCTGTGTAGTCTAATAGACATTTTAATATCTAGTCATTTACATTACTTGGTAATGTCTTCTCTGTATTCGTATGTCTCTGACTTTCTGCTCTCAAAAAAAGACACTGAATTGTAGCTGTTACATTATAACCATCATGCTGGCTTTTAAATAATGAAAACAGTCGCAACTTAATTTACTATTTATATTTTTATCCCATTTCATTTTACACAGGTTATATATTAAACCAGTTGATAAAACAAACACTACACTTAGGAAATGAGTCATAAAAAGAGAGACACAATGTCAGATGCTAAATATGATCCCTGTTTCACATCTGCCTTTCATCTGGAGCTGGAACAGGTAGTCCTCCCCATAACAGCATGGTGTTTATGGGTCATGGTTCAGTGCCCAGTTAACTGTGATGCACAGCAAATTCTCCTGTATTAACACCACATGCAGAACATCTTTAAACTGGATCGTGTGGACTAAGGTCTTCAGTGCACCCTCCATCCAGGAATCACAGGAGATTAAGGATCTTTTGAATGTCATCCTAATTTGGATTAATGATCCACTTTGTCTTTGCAGTAAGTCATGAAATCAAGATTCACTGTTCAAGCATGGTTTACCTGGCATACTAAGCAAAGTCATCTTCTTCGTTCAGCTGCTCCTTTTAGGGGTCGCCACAGCGGATCATCTGCCTCCATCTCACTCTATCCCTAGCATCCTCCTGTCACACCAACTCTGCATGTCCTCCTTCACTAGATCTATGAATCTTGTCTGTGGTCTTTCTCTTTTCCTCCGGCCAGGCAACTCTATATTTAACATCCTTTGTCCAATATATCCACTATCTCTTCTCTGCACATGTCCAAACCATCTCAACCTTTTCTAACTTTGTTTCCAAACCTGAGCTGTCCCTCTGATATACTCATTTCTAATCTTGTCCATTCTGGTCACTGCCAATGAAAATCTGAGCATCTCTAGCTCCACCTCCTGTCTTTTTGTCACTGCCACTGTCTCTAAACCAGATGTCATAGCAGGCCTTTCACTCTTGCTGCTATCTTTCTGCCACAAATCACTCCTGACACTCGTCTCCACCCACTCTACCCTGCTTGCACTCTCTTCTTCAACTCTCTTGTGCATTGTTTGTTGCTTTGGATGGTTGACCCCAGGTATTGGCATACTAAGCAAAGTACTATATCTAAATCAAATAGATAGAATAGAAAAGTCGCTACTTCAGAGCTGCTCAGTAAAGTCACCATGTTTGTTTACTTCTGAGTTGGGTTGAGCAGCTTTGAGTGCCTACAGAACCACAGAGTGAAGACATTCTCCTCACTTATCAACCAATCCTCACATAACCAATCCACACAGATGGACTTTGTATGTCTGAAGAACTCAACAATACACATGAACACATTCTCTCCACTCACCAGCAGTATGCACACAAATACTCAGGTATAATGTACATAGTCTATACTGAATATACAACTTTACAGAGTCAATATCCCATTTTTTGTTTTTTTTTCTTAGTAACAGTTTCTAATTTTAAAAATGCAGCCACAAAAAGATGTGAAAAAACTTTCTGTCAGTCACTTTCTGCTGTGTTTCTCTTATTAAGCTTTTCAAAGGGGTTTTGACTTAATATTTAAAGGGGATACTTAATAAATAAGTACAGTTAGGCACATAGGTTTTTGGACAATGACACATTTTCTTGAAATTTGGTCTCTGTACACCACCAGAGTGGATTTTAAATCAATAAATGTGTGATTGAAGTGCAGCTCAAGTAGTTCAAGGGGTTTAACAAGACTACTGCATTGACTGTTTAGGAATTACAGCCATTTTTATACACAGTTACCCATTTTCAGAGACTTAAAAGTAACTGGGCAAAAGATTGATTGATATGCAGTTTCATGGCCAGGTGAGGCCTATTTCCTCATTATGCCATGACAAATTAAACAGATAAAAGATCACAAGTTGATTCTATAGGAGTTGATTACCGACTGTTCACTTCTCTATATGAGTCCAAAGAGATGTCATTCTGGAAAAAATTCTTTGTACAGATGAACCCAAGATTAACCAGAATGATTGGAAGAGAAAAGTATGGAGAAGGAGAGAAACAGCTCATGATCTGAAGCATACCACATCTTTTGCCAAACATAGCGGAGGCAATTTTATGACATGGGCATGTATGGCTGCCAGTGGAATCAGGTCACTAGTGTTTATTGATGATGTGACTGCTGATAAAAGTAGCAAGATGAATTGTGAAGTGTAGAGGGCTACACTCTCTGCTCAGATTCAGCCAAATGTTGCAAAACTGATTTGACACCGCTTCACAATGCAGATGGATAATGACCCAAAGCATACTGCAAAAGCAACCCAAGAGGCAAAGGAATATTCTTCAGTGGCCAAGTCAGTCACCTGATCTCTCTTATCAGTCAGTTGTCCATGCTTTTTAGTCACTGAAAACAAGCAACAACTGAAGGCAACTTGAAGGTCTCAAGGGAATAAACACAGTTTTTGGGTTTGTTACTCCAGACATTCATTGAAGGCAAAGGACTTTCATCCAAGAATTAAAAACAATAATTTTATTGAAAATAATGTTTATTTATTTATTTATTTAATTGCCTCTAAAAGTGGGGGTATATGTATAAAAATGGCTGTAAATCCTAAAGAGGTAATGCAGTACTTTTGTTAAGTCTTTAGATTTAAAGCTGAAAGTCTGCACTTCAATCACATCTTGATGTTTGATTTAAAATCCACCGTGGTGGTGTACAGGGGCAAAAATACAAAAATGCCATTGCCCAAATACGTACAGCCCAGACTATAAAAATAACTTCTATACTCTAAATTTGTTTTTAATAATTTTTTCTAAGTATGAACATTTTGAAAGTAGAAGTTTCACATATGGTGCAATATGCTTATGATTTTTTTTTTCTGAGCTGTAATACAAGTTTTATCACTCACTGACTTTCCTTACGTGCCATTAAAATGTAGGTTTTTGTGCTAACATGAATTTTTTCATGGAACTTTTAGGATTTTTTTTCTTTTTTTTGTAGTGTCTGTGACAGAAGTGAAAACTCCTTTTCAAGCTAATATAAATACTACTTGGGGTGGTTTAATAATTTTTATTATTATTATTTTGGCATAGCTACTATCTCAGAAATAAACTTTTTATAAGTTTATCCTATACTAGAAATTACAATTGAACATATCTGTTCTTTTGTGATTTAGATTTTGAATCCTACCAAATCTCTCCCCAGTTTTGAGTCTTACTGTGATGTCTTGATATGTGCATAACCAAGTGATAAAATAAATTATTGTAATAAATTATTGTTACATTCAAAAAGAAGGTACTATATTTTTTAACCCCTCTCAACTGCTTATATTTCTTCTCATTTTGTGATGGCAGGATTTGATGAGAAGTACAGTGTCTGTAACTTTTACACCTTTACACAAACTCAAAACACTTAGTAACACCAACAAAGTCTTACCTCACAAAAATATTCACTTGCTCTTTTTGTAAAGAGCTTTTTCTTACTCACACAAAGCATAAACACTGAGTTAATGAGTCCCAAAGAAACAAGTACATGAGTGTTGTTGCTTGTATGACCCCACTAAAACCCTTGTCATTGGGGCAGTTAAAGTAAGGAGAGGTCTCTCAGTGAGGGAGGAGTATGACTGTCTTTGTCCCACCTCTCATTTCTTTATATTTTGGTAGAAAAATAGGAAATAGATGCAGCTATTTATTGATACGTCCAATAAATGGTAATACAGTATATAAACCAAAAACAGAGTTTGTGCATTTATAAGGAGCTTGAAAGTTAATATTTGGTTTGACCACCTATATTCTTCAACACAGCCTGAACTCTCTTAGACAGCTTTCTTGTCATTTCTTTAAGTAGTCTTCAGGAATAGTTTTTCAGGCTTCTTGAAGGACATTCAAAGCTCTTATTTGGATGTTGGCTGCCTTTTGTTCTGTTCCCGGCTTCAGTGATGTTGAGATCCAGGCTCTGGGGAAGTCAATTTATGACTGATAGTGTTCCACTGTGTCTTTTTCTATCCAGGTATGTTTTTACTGCACTGGCAGTCTGTTTGGGATCATTTTCATGAAGCCATTGCCAATCAGATGCTTTCCAGATGGTATTGCATGTTGGATCAAAATTTGACAGTACTTTACTGCGTCCATAATTCCATCAATTTTGACAAGATCCCCAAACATTTCTGATGAGGCTTCGGTGAACAGCAGATGGATCAACTGAAGGGCCAGATCCATCGCTCAGGTCCTGCGTCAGGTCTTTTCCCTATCTCTTAGGGACATGACTTTCAGATACTGTTCATCTGCTGTAGATAGTGTTTATGCCTGCCACTTCTTCTTTTGTTCACCACTTATTCAGTTTCCTCCAGTTTTTTAAAGACAAACTGCACACTGTGCAAAGAATTACCAAGCTTTTTGGCTGATAGCTCTTTGGGAATCACCCTGCTGGTGCAAAAAATTTTTTTATAAGAAATCGGAACATATTATGTGTTTTTTCAACAAACTGTTAGTAACAAAGTGCCTAAAGATACAATTTAAAATTGGTTCTTTGCTAAGTTGTCTGTTATGTGTATGTCGTGATGCATGCTCTGTAATCCAGGTAAGGAAATCCCAGAAAGTAGACTTTCTGGGAACTGTTATGTGTAGATACAGCACTGGTTCATCTCTTGAGTTAGGTGCCCTTTTATGCTTCAGTGATTCACAGGTCAGTGTTAAGTGATTTAAAAAACAAGAAAAACAGTCCTCTGAAAATGGTCCACTAAGCAAACATTCTTCTCTTTCAGGGGTTATCGTCCCAGTGAAATTTTTATATTATTTGTTTTCCCCCTGTTTTTTCTCTTTATTTATATTTTGGCTCTTTATTTGCTTGATATTCAAGCTTAGTTAGAGAATAAATTATATGGCGCCAACATGTAGAGCTACATTATGTGTTTCTATATTCGCTGTCAACTGTGGGCAGTCACTGGCTGAGGACAGAGCCATATAGGCAACTTTTATCTGCTTTGGCCATGTCCTGTCCCCTCCTCCACTCACATAATCAGCATGAACCGTATAGTCTTTCAGTAAGCGCATGGACGTGCTGGTTAGGGGTTGGGGTGCATTTACATTTAACTTAAAGATGCATTCAGTGCCAAACTATTGTTTAAACCTAACAGAAGAGCAGCGGTCTGGTCACTATTTATAAGTTTTAACGCAAATAATAAGTGCGAGCATTTATAAATCATAAATTCCACTTTTCTTTTTCTAGGAATGTTTTTAAAACATTAGTTACAGTAAGACCACATTTTAGAGGCGATACCGAAAGTGGTGGTTGGGGGCGGTTTTTAAAATATTTACTTAAAACTATGGGGAAATTTTTTAATAAGTTGTAAAGCTAAACAAAAATAACTATATTACTCTAAAAAAGTCCGTCTAACTGTGCAGAAAACTGCACCTCAGCCGCTGTTGCTGAATCGTTGCGGCAATAAACGGAGCTGTAGAGAAGAGTAGACCTACAACATCCGGGCAATAGTCAGCTTGCGCAGAAACGGAATGGCGGAGGTAAGTGAGCGAAAACGAGAAATGTAATGACCCAAATGTTAGAGAAACTGGGCCGAATTTAAGACTTGTGTCAGTCCGTACGATACACAAGACTGCCGAGGGTTTGGCCGGCTGGTGACCGACGGCTGAAACAGAGCTACGGGGGCTATTTAACTGGGAAGCGGGGGAAGAAATGGAGAACCTCTCCAGCGTATCGCCTCTCTCCGCGTTCTTGGCTTTAAAGAGCCATTCCCTCAGCCTTGATAGTAAAGCCGTAGAAAACAATAGAGAGCCCGGCAGGGTCTAACACGGTGGTGCTGAACTATTTCAGGTGTGCCCTGCCGGCGGAGTGGGTTTAGTGAAAAAGTTGGGAGACATGTCATGACTCGGCGGCGGTAAACTCCGACCGTCTCTTTCAGAAATATTGAGAACTAGTTATTTCCTTCTTGCCACTCGTAGCGAGCCGGAGAGAGGAAGAGGTGTTCAGCACCAAGTCGCAGGAAAGCGCCCCTGGTCAGACAGACAGCGCCCGACGGGTTGGGAGATTTTCACTGACTTTTGGTGTCGTTAGAAGTAGATTATAATCTAATTTAGTGAGTGCTGGGACTTTATGTGAAGTAGGGTTGGTCGAGATTCTTGTACAGTCACTTCTGTAGCCCGTTACCCAAAGTTTTTTCACTTCAGTAATAAACTCTTTATGTGGCCTTCATCATGTATACATTGTATCAGATTAGTTTAGACCAAAGCCTAGACTGGAATCGTGTCGATGAATCAGGAAAACTACTATTAACTGTTTTGTTTTTAATGTTGTATCACCGCAAAACCAGCCATTCTGTGGTGATAGTTCAGAATAAGCTCTTGAACATTTAAATATATATAAAGTTAGATTATATTATCCTTAAAGTTGCCACAGGTGCTGTGGACAATCTATCAACAAGTATAATACCTGAGTCTGAATAGCAGCAGGTCTCATAAGTTGAAAAAGAGCCCTTTAAAAGTGAGGAGTCAGCTGACCTGTAATGAGATGAGCCAGGATCAGCCACTATCTGTTCCTGTGTTGTTCATGTGTGCTGAGTGCCACAGGACTATTGTAATGTATCCTGTGCTGTTTTACATGACTTTGAATGCAACATAACAGCCATACTGTGTTTGTCTATGTGCATGTTTGTAGGTGGGTGATAAGCATATAAAGATGAATGCAGAGCTTGTGGCCTAGTGGAGAGTGGAGGAGATACAGCAATGAAGGCCCTCATCTGGAGAAGCAGCAGTCTTAACGGGTCTTAGAGGAGCTGGAGGAGGAGAAGAGTCCTCCCTCCATGAAGATGGCAGCACCATCCCACACTGTATGATCAAGTTCTGCCATCTTTATATATGATAAATATATTTTCAGCTATCTAGAAGCAGTCTCTTCAACAAAATACTTTCCTGTGATTATGGGAACCTTATAGTTGCAGGGTGTACTACTGACAGTAATGACCTTGCCCTGTGGTATTGTATAAATCAGTACTATGAAAAACTTTATGTTTTGACTGAAACAAACTTAAAAATGAACAATTTTGTTATTTTAAAGTCATGCAAAATTTGCTTTTGAAATCATTTAGTTCATTGAAATTTTAACAACATGGGTTCTTGAAAAAACAGTCTGAGGGAGGACCAAATTTATCCATCTTGTCCTGCAACTGAATGTGGTTTTTTTTTTTCACCTTTTCTGAAAATTGTATATCAGAAAAATCTTGGCCTAAAAGCACTCTGCAGCTATTTTTATTCCCAAACTTTCACACGCTGTTTAAAAGGTGGGCTGTAAACAATGAAACAGTTCACTGTCAGAGTGTACAGAAAGACCTGTTACAGGAACTGCTCTCAAAAGCAGCTTCACTTCAAAGTATACTATATTTCCCTTTTGTTATTTAGAGCTTCTGTGATTTTTGGGTTCAAACAAAACATCATTATTCTAACCAGCAGCAATGATAACTCTTAATAAATCCCTTCTATTATTATTACCATTATTTGCCTTACATATAACATTTCACCAGAATTGTTGAAAATTCGAATGTAACTTCTTATTTAAATTGTTAACAGAGGAGTAGAGATAATGAAGGCAGATAAGTTTCTATACCTGGGGTCAACCATCTAAAGCAACAGACACTGCACAAGGGAGGTGAAGAAGAGAGTGCAGGCAGGGTAGAGTGGGTGGAGATGAGTGTCAAGGATGATTTGTGACAGGAAGATAGCAGCTAGAGTGAAAGGGAAGGTAGTGAACCTGCTATGATGTATGGTTGGAGACGGTGGCACTGACAAAAAGACAGGAGGCGGAGATGGAGGTGGCGGAGTTGAAGATGTTAAGATTTTCATTGGCAGTGACCAGAAGGGACAGGATTAGAAATGAGTATATCAGAGGGACAGCTCAGGTCAAGCAGTTTGGAGACAAAGTTAGAGAGGCAAGGTTGAGATGGTTTGGACATGTGCAGAGGAGGGATAGTGGATATACTGGACAAAGCATGTTGAATATGAAGCTGCCAGGCTGGAGGAAAAGAGAAAGACCACAGACAAGATTCATGGATGTAGTGAAGGAGGACATGCAGAGGGTTGGTGTGACAGAAGGATGCTAGGGATAGGGTGAGGTGGAGGCATATGATCCGCTGTGGCGACCCCTAAAGGGAGAAGCTGTAAGAGGAAGAAGATTTAGAGAATTAACAGAGCCATTTATTTTCTCTAAATCTCTACATCTGTTGTCATAAAATGCAAAATATTATATGTTAAAGCGAATTCTTAAATGTAATATAAATATTACATTCTTAAATGTAATATAAATATTACATTTAAGAATGCTGAAATTCTGAACACCATGTTCAGGAAATTACACGGGACATGCAGATGTTGATTTTCACATATGCTTCAATCTGGAGCCTCTTTTACAGGACAGTTCAATTACTCTGATGAGTAAACTTTGGAGGTGTTTTAGGCATCTTACAGGGAGACTGCTCATTTATTCTGCTCATTGGAGTTATTTGGACAGAGCAGGGAAAAATGTCGAGTGTGCTTGAGATAGCTAAACTGACAGGCATGTAGATGATTTTCAAAAAATGTGGGTGTTATTTATATATTTCTGTGGTTTCTCTCCCTCTTATACCCCATCACCTCCCTCCACCTGTCACTGCCTCCCTCTGTAACTTATTTGTAGGCCAGTGAGCTTCCCTTGGAGGAGCTGCTGGCTTTCTATGGCTATACAATGTCAGATCCAGAGAAGGAGACCTGTCACATGGCTGCCAGTTTGCCAGACATGACACTGGACAAGGTATACAACCTGAAGTGCACCAGAGTACACCTGTGGCCTCATTCATATTTCATATTGCTGTCTTTATTATCAAAACAGATTTTGATTGGTTGAATCGGTCGCAGAACGTTTGAGAATCAGTCAAAAATATTAAATTGAATTATTATGCATCTGATGAATATGCTGATTCTGTTTTACTATTTGTACTATTTTTTTTTTGTTTTCTTTTTTTTATGTTATTATTTTTTGTTTGGTTCAGGATCAGATAACTGAGGATCTCTTCCCTGGGGAGGAGGAAGAAGAATCATTAGCCGACGATCTCACCCCCTCAGTCACCTCAAACACCTCAGATCTGCTTCACCGCCTCCAAGGTAACACCCAGAGAGACACACATTAACACATTTTCATATAACACTTAAAATCTTCACAGTTCTCCCAGCTAAAGAAAGGTTCTTAATTTGAAATCAAATTGAACAGCTTTTCTGATGAGCTATGTACAATTGTGAAAGAAAGAACATCCCCAGGTCCTTTGTTTTTGGTGTAATGATTTCTCTGGTGCTTTGATGACATTTCAAATAATACAACCTGCCAGGTTTTATGATACCAGGGAAATGCACTCATAGTAAGCATTGATTTTTAAATGGTTCTATGGAATTTGTTGTGAGACATTCCTGTGTGATAGCATATATGTGTCACTCTTAATATGACACCATTAAATCAAAGGCAGAGAGATATTTCAAACTGAAGGAGTTTTAATATATTGAAACAGTCTTTCCCCGATAGTGATTCTATTTGAACTTAGTGAATGTATTGGTGCTGAGTCCATAAAATATGAAAACCAAATAAATTGCAGGTATGCAGCTTTAGTGTCGTTTCTGGTACACAGACTGAACACACTCTGAAGGTTAAAAAGAGGAGGTACCACTTTGTTCTTTGACCTGGTCCTTTTTTGTGCCCCGCTGCTTTATATTGATTTGTGGTTCATGCTGAGTTAGATTGTCATTTTATTTTTATTATGATCCTGGATTGTATTTTCAAGATATTTAAGATTTTTGATTCATCAGCAGAAAGATTTGGCTTTTAAGATGGCATGAAAAATCTTGTGGAGTTATTGAAATGTTCTCCTGATCCTTTCTCTAATGTTTCATGTCTTTTAGGTGGAGACAAAGACACATTAGTCAGCTCATCAGATGAGGACTCTGATGATGTCTCTATTCCATCCAATGAAGAGCACAAGGTGGGCTACAGAGCATAATAATCTTATTTTGACTCAGTACACTCTGAATCAGTTTAAGTTTAAGTGAGACTTAAGCATGTTGCACATTATGTTGCAATTTGTTTATCTTTATGGGAAAGCAAATCATATAAAATACCAATAGCAAGACAATTAGGCAGCAATAAAATGTTTATTATGAATCCTTTGGTAATGGTTCTATCTTCATATTACAATCAAAACATTCAAAGCCTTTTTCGTGCACTAGCACTAGTCAGTGTTTGGCTACTGAACTGTATATTGGACCTAATTTAGACAGAACCACCATGGTTTTGATGGGCTGGAGAAAAATCCTCTACTTAAAAAAATAGTCAATAGGGATAAAATCTCACCACTTCCAAAACCACAGTAGCTCATTCTTCTTAATGTAATATTTTGTTCTGGCCAGGCCTGTATTTCTCATGGTTGCAGGTCTAGACAAAGAACAGTAACACGTGTACATGTTTTAAATAAAATTTCAGCTTAATAAATTTTCACAATTACGACTATTCATGTTTGGAATTCCTTTTTAGGAGATCATGGTTGGCTCCATGTATCAGGCAAAAATCCCTCCAATCAGCCCGTACACCTACCAGGAGAGAGGTAAACAGCTGAAAAGATCATTTTAATGGTGTAAAAAAAACCAGCAGTTTTAACAGTTGTTCCATGTATATTATATGAATACTCACACTAGGTGTTTAGTACTGTGCCCAAGCACTTTTGACCCCCCCAGAGTAAGCGTGATTTGTGTGTACTGTGCTCTGGCCCACTTCAAGAGGCAGGCCCAGCATGGTTCAGTTGGACTCGAGCTCAATGTGCATGTAATGTGGTTGTGCTGCCTTCATTAAAATTGTTATTAACAAATCTATAAGGAATGTGGGAGGACAATGTGTCACCGCTTCCAAAAACGGCCCAAGTACATCCACAAAATACATCAACCTCATTGTGCTCGGCAAGAATGCCTTTCAAAAGTGTGTTGATGCATGAAAGAGAGAGCGGGTGCGAGAGAGAGGAGCTGAGGCGCTGAGAAAAACGGAGGTGTGCTCTAGTCCATAATGTTAAGCACAGTGTGAGCACAGGCCAGTGAGGGACAGTTATGCTTGGGCACAGTACAAGGTAACCGTGGCTAGTGTGAGTGCACCATAAGTCTGAGAAACTGTGCCTGTCTTCCTCTAGCTTACAGCAGCGAAGACCAGTTGCTGTGGAGGCCAGGGGTTCTGCCAGTGCATGAAGTGGAGGAGTTCTTGCTGAGTGCACAGAGACCCCGTGGCCAGGAGGAAACAGTAGGCACACAGGGGGTCATTGTCCAAGACAATGAACAGGTACATCTCAGAAAACATTGCTGGCTAAATTTGTTTATTTAAGCATGCAGACTGTAGTAACATGTACACTACCAGTCAAAAATTTGGACACACCTTCCCATTCAATGTTTTTTCTTTATTTTCATGACTATTTACATTGTAGATTCTCACTGAAGGCATCAAAACTATGAATGAACACATATGGAATTATGTAGTAAACAAAAAAGTGTGAAATAACCCAAAACATGTTTTATATCTTAGATTCTTCAAAATA
>VUQS01033993.1:0-19691 GCA_015108495.1 Heterochromis multidens
CGACATGTCAATGGCTGTGAACAAAGAGCAACTTGTAAATAACTCATGAAAGAATAAAGTTACGTTGGAACCAAGCACACCATTGTTTTTCTTGTGACATTACCAATAAGTTTGATGTGTCACATGGCCCTCTTCCTATTGAAAAAACAAAAGTTGTATCCAAGATGGCCGACTTCTAAATGGCCACCATGGTCACCACCCATCTTGGGGAGTTTGCCCCCTCACATATACTAATGTGCCACAAACAGGACTTTAATATCACCAACCATTCCCATGTTATTACGGTGTATCCATATAAATGGCCCACCCTGTATACAGAGTCATGGCTATATCCTCTGTGGGCCCTCAGGCTTTGCTCTTTCACCGGGAATGAATCGTGCTTTGTAAATAAAGTTTAGCTTGCTTGCATTTGGCTCAGGTGTGGCACCACTAGTGGCGACTAGTTTGCTGAACCATGGCAATGTTTACTTCCTGTTTACGTCCCCAAAAATGCCCCAAAGAACTCTGAATTCAAGACCATGACAGTGAAGCTGGCTCTGATTATGCTGTCCTGGTGGCTTTAAATGAGTCAGAAATATTTGATTCTTTCATGGTGTCTTCAGAGCTCCGGGCTTTAAAAGTAATAAAAAGTGTAGTTCATTAATGGAGCTGCTGTTTGTGTTTCCTTTGGCTGCTGATTTCTTAGGAGAGGAAATGAACCCAGCGTCACTTTTAGGCTCCTCTGACTCATTAATGCCAAATGTTTTCCACACGCCGTTTTTGTTCCAAGTTAAAACATTTTTTTTCTCTTATTATACGAGTGAAAGAAAGAAGCTGCATTTTCCACTGCAGTGGCTATTGAAGAGCTTCGTCAGCATGTTTTACTGCTGCGAGGATATCAGTCCTAATACAACTGCTGGCATCTCATCCTTCCTCCCAGAAACACTAATTGGTTTGGCGGAGGCTAATCTAATTGGACACTGAAGGTTAGTTATGTGAATCCACACGGAGCCGAGCCCTCCCCACAGCCGCTCTTATCTATGGCTCAGAGAGAGGCTCAGACAGACTGGGAGGAGATGGAGACCACAGTACTGCTCTATCATTATTTCCAGGGGATTCGGGGGGGGGTAATTGTACAGAAAGACAGAAGAGGAAAAGTTTGTTTCAGACAGCTTTCTTGATACAAAGTTTGTGTGTTTTAATCCCCTGAGAGATTTTCTTCTTCTCTTTGTCTTAAGCTCATCGCTCTGCTCATAATCACAGCTTCAGTATAACACAGCACCAGCCTCTCCTCAACATCCATCCATCCATCCACCCAGCCATCCTCTACTGCTTTTACAGGTCTGACAGCAGTCTCTCAGACCTCCCTCTTTCAGCCACCTTCTCCAGCTCTTCTAGGGCAACACTAAGGTGTTCCCAAGCCAGCCAAGTGCCATAAATCTCCTCCATATGTCTTAGGTCTCAGCTCAGCAGGCTCCTTTCAACATGGAGAAGTAGCAGAGTACTCTGAGCTCCTCCTGAATGGCCAAGCTCCTTCACAGGATCTCATTTTCAGGATCTCAAATCTCAGGATTTTTGCTGTTCATATCCACTTGCATGTACTGTCTCATTCTTTCGGTCAGTAGATGGACCGATAAACTGACAGCCTCACCTTCACACTTCATGCTCCACTCTTTCCCTGAAACCCCAAGATACTTCAAGAAGTTCTTATATGGAGCCATACGGAACATCTGTGAACATCTGTCTGACCTAAAGATTTAATGACACTCTTGTGGGGTAGAATCACAGTTCTGTCCCCGGATCTGTGGATACAAAGCTGAAGATGGATGTAACTTCCGGGTCTGAAAAGGGAAGCTGAAACTTGCATTCTGTCTAGCAGGTGTCGACTGCTCTGCTTGTAAAAAGAAGTCTGACTATATGGAAGTCTATGAGAAAGTGAGAAAGAGATCCTGCTCACCTTATTTCTGAGCTCAGTAAATACCTTCCTGATGAATTTATGGTCTCAGTTGCTGATTTCAGGTCTGACTAAATAAAACATGTTCATTTTGGAAATTATGATCCCATTGGCGTCACAAAGGAGCAGGAAGCAGGGGAGGATTCAGAGGAGGACTGCCTTGTGATCAATGCCACATGAGCATGCAGCATCCTTCCTATTGAGTTTCTGAGTGAGATCTGCTCCTCACGCATCACATCCATTTTCAAAGACACTAAGATGGCGATCGCCACACCAATAGTTGACATCACGGTGGCTAGGTCCATCATTTATATACAATCAATGGACCAGAGTAAGAAAACTCTGCATCTTGTTTTCTTACATTTCATGGACATTGTTTTCCAGGTCAAATCTGGTTGGCTGTTCACGACCTTTAAAAAAACATGTGCCATTTCTGTATCTCTCCATGTAGATGACGTTTCTGTCTCAGTGTGTGCTGCATGCCAAGCTTATCTGTACAAGCACCTTGACAGTCCGAACTCACTGCTCCCACATGCTGCATGGGCTGTAGCAGTTAGCAGCGTGGACTCATAGTAGATAGAAAGGTCTGGATTTGAATCTATTGATTTTATTTCACTTTTCAACCAATTTTATATGTAAAAGAATGTCTGACGTGTCAGTTTTGCATCAGATCTCATCAGTGTTTGACATTTGGCAGAGTCTTGTTTTCAGAAAGTTTCTTCTGGCTGGGTGGTATCTCCATCACTCCACCACTGGTCTGCTCAGTGTTGCTCTTTTCCCTGTATTTTCTTGGTTCACCGTGGAGACAGAGAGTTTGGAGAGTGTTGGCATTCATTTATGTAATGATGTGATTGATTCCTCTGAGAGTTTATGATCCGGCTCACTATTGCAGGGAAGGTGAAGTCTAACCCAGCTGGGCGAGAGAAAATGTGTGAACATTAAAATCCTACTTTGTGAGTGTTTAGTTTGTCTGATCGGGGTCTTTTTGATGCTATGTTATTGCTTTGATTACAGCCCGAATGATATAGGATTTTTAAGACTGATACTAATACCAATAATCAGTGATTTAAAAATCTGATATATCGACTGATTTCTTTTTTTCAAACACACAAAACATAAACAGATTTCCTGAACTTTTATTATGTGAGTTTTTACTTAGATAACTTGTTTATGTCTGTCTCTGCTTGGATCAGCTGGTTGTTGTTTTCCAAAGGTGTTGCCACAAGGTAAGCTGCAAAGTGCCCTCTGGTGGACAACCTATGCAACATCAACACTCATAACATGGTTGAAGGGTGTCTCTCATATATCTTCTTTACTCTTCTATTTTCATTTATTGGCCATTATAAATGCCAATACCAGTATATCAGCAAATGTAAGAAAATGTCAGCAAATATCCGATGATATATCAGCCCCGCCGATAAGTGGTCGGGCTCTAGTTTTGGTAGATAGCAGTATGGTAAATATGTAAGTTTTAGAGAAGCCTGTAAGCTGTTAATGTGTCTCTCCCACATATAACATTTGAAAACAAAATTCTGATCTGTACTCCTGCTTTTTAAAAAAAATTACATCCAGTGTAAAGAGTACATTCAGAGTAAAATAGGAATTGTAGGCTCCCTGGGTTTGCAGGATTTAACCGCCTTAAAACACTTCTTAAGTGAAGGGTCTCAGCAAAGACTAGGATTCTCCTCAAGGTGGTGTTTCAGCTTGCTGTGTCTTCTGACAGCCTGCAGTGACTATAGCTGTAGTCATTTGGTTTCATTATTGCTGAATAATCAATACCGAATGTATATTCATCAGAGGTTTAATCTGCCCTGCTCGATAACTTCTGCGTCTTTGTGGTAGTTCAGACACTGGTGGTCATTTTTGCCTTGATTAAGCTGCTCTTAGTATTCATTTTGAGTAGATCAGAGCAGATCCCTGAACCTATCTGTCACTCCTACCGCACACCTCACGAATGTCTTGCTGTACTCATACATGTCATACATGACATATCATACATGTCATACATTAGAAAATAAGTTTTGTAGACTTCCTCAACATTTAGGACCTTTAAATTGTGATTTTCTGACTTGATTTTGACTGAAGTCAGATGTGTTTGCAGTAACAGTCCTCCGACCACAGTGAGATGTTTTCGCAGTCCTTCCATCCCTGATTGTTTTGACCTCATCCTAAACCTGCATGTTTGGCTGATGACCAGGCAGATCCAGAACCACATTTATTCCACCCAGCAGCTTATCTCCATGTTGGAGATAAAGATTTCTAAAATCATACAAAGGCCAGGCAAGTGTGGGCTTATCTGTGCTGTGCATTCACGATCTGTAGATAAAGACAGAGAGATTCATTTTCTGAAAATCAGCTGAAGAATTTCGTTTTTTTTGTTAAAGAGCAACACACAGACTGTTTGGTTTACTAAATGTATATGTATACATACACATATGTGTACAAAACACATACTGTATGTGTGTATTTTTATATTTCTTGTGCTTCCAGTTGGTTTGTGTGAGCTAGCATCGGCTAAAACAGTGATGACTCATAGACGTTGTGCACGGTCCTGCAGAAGTTCGAGCTAATAGGCTAACCATTCCTGTCTTTCGTTGCTCTCAGCTGTTACTGTAGAAGGCAGCTGTGAAGCTGTGTTTATCTGCTGATGTTCAAACTAACGGATGGGTAAAGTAATATGCAAGCCACAAGCTCATTTACTGGCCAGATTAGCCCTGGGACTTAAGATGATATTTTGCTATGTGAGGTAGCTTAGAGATTATCCACTTTAGCAGCCAAGCTAGTATGAGCCAAAAGCTCAGGGTGCAAACTGCTCCAACACTCAGTTTATCAGTTTTTTTCTACTCCTGGTCCTGGGGTTGGGGTGGGGTGTTAAAAGAGAAGGGAGCTATGGGGTCTTGTTTTAGACTGACGGCCTGTAAGATGAAGACAGATTATTGTGAACTTGAAATCATGAAAAGCTGCTCTGGAAGAGTCCATAAATGAAAATAACGAGCTGGAAATGAGCAGGGACTGATGAGGTGGATGTAAATTCAGTTATAAGAAGGATTGTAAAGGTTGTAGTGCACATCAGTGCAAATTTTTCAAACATCTGCTTCATTTTTCTTAAGTAATGAATTGATGGGGTCGCCAGCCTGCACATTACTTTTTAAAAATACATAGAGAGCGAATGTTTCAGGGCCAGGATGGAGATCCTGAAGTCACCAACACACAAATCAAACTGCGTCTCCGGGGGCGTATCTAAAAAAAATAACCAAATGTTTTTATTTCATGTTGATACATTCTTGGACAACACCACAGAATAGTTGCATGAGTGGCCAAATGTAAATCTCTCCCACAACATTGGCACATAAGCAGCAAGGGCAACATGAATATACCAAGTACAAACAGTAGAAAACATACATGCTTCCATTTTTTAAAACAAGTGTTTTTCTTTTTTAAATATATATTCTTCATGTTTTTCTCCCGCAGGAAAATAAGAAACCAATCAAAGCCATATTCTGCTGTGTGAGAACATTTCTGAGGAATCAACAGGAAAGGAACTGAAGAACAGACAATTCAGAGCAGACAGGTGGGATCGACTGTGCTGAGAGAACTTTTTTTTTCTGATTCGTTTTCAACATCAAACATATCAGGCATGCATTGACAACCTCAACATCAACACCTTTTGTTGTTTTGTTTTTTTTTAGTCCATGTAACCAGCAGATATTCAGCCTGGACCGAAGAAGGCTCCCTCTGCAACACAGGTAAGGGTCTTCACCACCACCACCACCATCATCATCATCATCAAACACCTACAAAACAGTGTGTGGAGAAGGAACACGCATGTTGGGATGGGAATGTTTTCATCATGTGACCACAAACGGCTTTAAAAACACTTTTTTAAAAACTCTTTTTGGCTTTGTGTTCACGGCCAGCTGAACAAACAGATTTTTGGATTTAAGAAAAGTTTTACAAGCTTCGCCTGTCATTTCCAGAAATCCCACCAACCTGGTGATGTGTTCAGTTAAAGCCCCTGAAAACTTCACATCTTTTCTCCAAAACACTGAGACAAGGACAGCTGCATGTAGAGAGTTAGACTCTGTAGTTTGTGCCCAAACTCAGTCAAATTGAGTTTTGATGAACTTATTTTAGCCTCAGTGATGACAAACACCTTTTAGATATATCATCTCTGATACCCACACAATAAACCTCCATGCATAAAATATTCAGTTTTTCTCCTTTATTCTGAAATACACCTACTAAGATGGCACATATTTAATAAAGATGAATATTCCACTGATGTTCTTGTCCTCCAGATAATGTGAAACTCCCCCACACTGGGTGTCATACATTGACAACTTAAATAACTTCACAGTTTGTTGTACAGTAAACCTGCTGGTGGGCTGTCACAGAGTTTAAAAGTTCATGTGCATCTCTTTCCAAAAAGAAATGCTTCACAGCAAGACTTTTTTAATGATGGATGACATCACAGTGGATGCATCCATCTTTTACTGACCACCACTCCAGTCACGAAGGCCTAGAGACCAGTTGGCGACTGCCAGGCAACCACTGGTTGCTAGGGAAAAATGTGTATGCCTCAATCGGTTGGAGAGTGGTTTGCTTGCTGCTGCTGGGTGAAACTGGCTGCTGCACGGAAAACCTCCTTGTGATTGCTTTGCTAGCAGATTGCTGCGGTTGACAGTAGTTTCTGGTTTGCGTCGTACTTTATCAGGTTTCCTTGGTGGTTAGTTAGCAAGTGTTTGCAGACATGTCAGCGTCTTGCATGCAAACTACGAGCGACTGTGGCAATGTGCTGGCAAAGCAATCACATGGAGGTTTTCAGTGCAGCACCCTCTTTGCGAAAGATTTCACCCAGTGACAGCCTGCATAGAGGAGTTTTCAGCACTCCCCAAAGGAAACTGTTTTCTAACCAGTTTTGATGACTGACGTTTTATTTAAGCATAAAATACATTTTTGTTTATCAGATGGCCAACATATAAGCAAATGTACAAATTTCTTTTAAAAAATGTAGCACAGACTCACAATCCCCAAAAGGTCTTAATTGTTTTAACTGTTTTTTTTATTATTATTGTTTTTAGACCTTAAATTTACTAAACACACATTTATTGGGCAATATATCTTTCATGCTTTAACTCTACTGTAGTTTTTCCACATCATATTTTGATTTTATCCCTTTTTTAGCAACCTCTGGCACCAGAATTTTACCACTGGATGACATAATATTTTTTTTAGTTTATGAATTTTCCTAAATTCAGTTTGATGGGTGCATCCCAGCTGGTAATACACTGGGAGAAGAGTAGGATGGGAACAAATGAAGTACGTACTGACTGGAGGGAGAAGGAATAAAATGCTGTTGGGGGGTTAAGAGGACTGGGGTTAGGATAGGATAGTGTATTTTAAGTTATTTATACCTCAGAGGCTTAACATGGATTTAAAAAGAGCTTAAATTTGGCTTGTATAAAGGACAGCAAAGATTTTCAAAGTGGTTAATGTTAAATTTTCTGTTACTGGACTCTTAAACACTGCAGCTCTGCACTGTATTTCCTGCATGCATCCCACAGTGGATTATGGGATGTGTAGCTCAAAAAGTTCGAGCATTGTCGCCCAAACAGAAATAAAAGACGTATGATCAATAATAACCCGAGTGTGTCCCTGAAGCAAAGGGAGTGTTGGACTAAACCTCACTCAGTCACACTGCAGGTTAATAAAAATGATTGGTTCAAGGCTCACAGTCCAGAAATTTTCAGGGGCTTTAAAACATTTTTTTTTAGCTGCTTCACATTTCCTTTACAAAAATCTGAGTCCAGGTGGCAGCGTGAGCAAAGCCCTCCAAATCTCAAAGCGAAGAAGAATATGGCTTCAATAAAACCAAACCAAGAAGCAAGAAGCAAAATAGATCCATCATCAGCATGGTAACTGTAGCTGTCTTACAAACCAACGGAAATAAAACCAACTGAAAGAGGCCAACATATAAGCCATAAAGAACTACACACGGCTGACAGAAAGGTGAGAACTTGCAATTTGGAAGTACATAACGAGACAAGAGGAGGCGGGCTTGTAGTCAGGCAGAGGCAGCTGCCTCGTTTGACATCAACAGTGGCGTGGAGCCCTGTCAGCGCCGCCGAGTCTTCGCTACAACCAAGAGGCTGCAACGCGTCCACTGATGCATCCGCTGTGTTCGACCTCACAATCATCGGCATCACTTTAACAAGAAAACAATTTGATTTTTTATTTCTGGAGCTTTTCTCCTCGACCGAGTGAGGGTCAGAGTTCAGAGGTCGTCCCACCAGGCTCCGCTTTGACTCTGCACCTGAACATGTCTGATGGGCAGTGAAGCACATGAGACCAAAAAATAAAAGAAAAAAAGTCCTTCTCTTCTCTTCTCCGTTTCTTGTCTTTCTTGCAGGAGATCAGACATCTCTCTCTGCAGTCTCATTCTGATGGAGGAATGCCGTTAGATCACAAGGTTGTTGTAGCTCACATATTTGTTCTTTGCTGCTGGACCTGGTGATGGGCAGGAAACAGACAGAAACAGAGATCAGCTTCAGTTCTCACAGCTGTTTTAAGATTAGAGATGAAGGTTAATGATGGAGGAGAAATGAGTTAATGACAGAGGTGAATTCAGTTTAATTAAAGGCTTGAATTATGAACTCTCAAGAGTGAGGACAGGCCAGTTTGATGACTCCTCTTTAAGAGAACTGTCTCTTCTTTCGTGTGATACAGTGGTTTTATAGTGATGGGAGGTTTTGGAGGTGTTTGAGAGGTCATAATTCAAAAGCGAAAGCATCTGCAGCAGAAGAAGAAGAAACAAAAGGAGTGTTGGGTTATCTAAAAAGATCAGCTTGTGTAAAAAGAAATAACCCCATTTTTTTTTACCCTAACCCCTAACTACCAGCCTGAAGTGGGCTGGTCTGGAGCCAGTTCTGCTTTGGTTTCTTTTGAGAACTGAACGTTATATATCAGAAGTTGGGGAGATGGATTTGGGAATCTGTTGCATTTGCCTTTCTTAGTTACAGATGGCACAAAAATCTGCTGAAAAGAGGCGCTGGAAAAAAAAGTCACTAACGAATCTCTAACTTCAAAACACTGGTGGCACTGAAGAGCTGAAGATGGAAATATGAAAGCTGATGAAAAGATTCTAACTAAACTAAATCTGTTGCTTTATTTTTTTTTTTTTGGTAGAACTTTGGCACCGCATTGGTGGAAAAGACGAGTATTCAGGTATCAAAAGCAATCAAACGGACACATCACAGACATCGTATCTGCACATGCTCTGAAATTTAACTGTCCTCACATCTTGGAAAAACTTGATTTTTCTATCAATTCTGATTGGCTGTAATCGAGCAGCTGTTTTAAAAATCAAAGTCATCTAAAGCCTTTTATGAAGCCTAGTCAGAAGATCATTTGTACACATTTTGTTGAAAACTGTAAAAATAAATGGTGGCCTGTTAAATACTTAAAACTTTGCTTATAATCCAGTGTGACTGACACTGAGGTCAGATCATTTGTAATTGGTTAATCCAACCAGCGATCTATTTTCTACTAATAGTGAAACAGGTTTAAAATGACAGTGTATGTAATATTTAAGTGATTTCTTTTTTGTGTGTTATACACCATGGAGTAGATTGATGTGAGACTTTTAACACAGACTGGTGTGTACCAGGTGGAATTCTGCATTATGAGTACTTTTACTTCAGCTACTTTACGTATATTTTAAAAGGTTTTTTACTGTTACTTAAGTAGCATTCTGACACAGTGCTGAAAGAATTTAGACTTCCCTTCAGTGAAACAGTCATTCAACACAAAACCAGGTTTTGTGTTGTGCAGCCCTGGATTTCATGGATTACACCTGTATGAGGGCTCAGGGCAGCGCATGACCCTTAAAATCTATTTCCTACAGTGGATTTATTTCTGATCAAATATTCCGATTTTCTGTGGTTCCCCATGTACCAAGTGGTGTTGGGGTCAAAAAAAGTAATGTATTACACATTACTCATTACTTTTCGTAAAAGTAATACATTATGTTACTTTTATACTTTTACTACTATACTTTTTTACTTTTACTTACGGAGAAAGTAATTCGTTACACTACTCGTTACATTACTTTCTCGTTACGCCATAAAGTGACCTGAAACGCACTGTCTCATAATTGCCAGTTAACACACAGGATCTTTCTTTTAGTATTTACGTATGAACACAAAGCCGAAAAAAAAAAAAAAAGTTAAAAACCAGCCCAAAGAGAATTCAAAGTGACACAATGACTCTACTGTAGAAACATGAACAGGTAGAAATGGAGGCTGCAAGCCTGAGTGCTCATTACTGCCTTTGTTAACTTTTGAAGATCAGGTTCTGGCTGCTGGGCTGGGGCACTCAGCTTTATTGTGTTAGCAGCATAATGCGGTTGTTTCTGTCCTGGACGCAGTTTGCACTTTACCATCACACTCTTGTCCTTTTGTGCAATAAAAATAGAAGTAATGTCCATATCTCCGCTCCTCAAAAGCTGTAGACCGCTCCCCCATTTTCCTTCTCCCACACACTAACTGAAATCAGCTGACTGCAGCACAAGTGCGCAGGAAGAAAAAAAGCATGTTTGTTTGATGTTTTTTTCTTTCTATCCACCCCATGTGCAGATAACCGAAGAACCTTTGTAACGCAAGTTACAACATAATTATAACTGTAATGTAATTACATTACTGCGTTACTGAAAAATGTAATCTGATTAACGCGTTACACACAACACAGGTACCAACACATTAAAGAAGTCTTGGAAAAAAAAAACCCTGGCCTGCAGGTCCAGCTGCACTGGAAGCAGCTCCCTTAGAAACGATCTGATTTGCCTCAGTGTTGAAGCTCTGCAGTATTAGTGCTCATCTAATGAATCATCAGCCTTTAAGCAGACCTCTGTGCGGTTTGGAGTGCGTTCTTTGCCTTGAATTAAAAACATCCTCAGTTATAAAGTGAGGAGGTAGAACAGGTGTCCTCTGTGGTTTGACCACCTCCCTATCTCCCTGCTGCAGCCCTGCTGCCCCCATCATTGGCACTTGACCCTCAGTGTTCATCCGGTGACAAATGGCTTTAAGCCAAAAGCCCGTCATCAATCATGTCGGAAGATAAAAGAGAAAATGGCTCTGTTTGCATATTCAGGCCTCAGAGTGTCAGTGGACCTCTCTGACTTTGTGTCTTATTCACATTCAAGGAGCAATTGAGGCGGGCTCTGCAGCAACATCTCAAACACTTCTGACAGCCACTGAGATTAAAAAGCAGCATCGGGCTGGGTCAGAACCCTGATGACAAGCTGAATGCAAGAAAATTTAACCTGATTCTTCTGTTTTTGCTTCTTTGTATGTTTTGATAATTGAATCAGGTGATTCATTTGTTTGAAACCAAATCTAAATAAAAGAAGTACCTGGTAATTATAAAATGCCCCGAGGCATCTTCACCCTCAGCTCTGTGTTTCTCTGTAGTCAGACTTTTGCTTATGTGGAAGAATGATCATCAGGTTTTAATGAGCAGACAAAAAAATAAATAAAAATCAAAGTCTGACTATAATTAAGCATAAACAAATAATGAATCCATATTAAATGATAATTAGTGTTCCTTTAATGGAGCTGAATATTTAAATAAAGCTGGCCTTTTAAAAATAGATTTTTCACTTTGTCTAAAAGAAAAATGCTTCTTAGAAAAATTCACAAATAGACACCAAAAATCAAACATCTGAGAAATATATTTATTTATGGTTTACTTACATTGATGCTCATTACTCATGTGTTAATTATGTTTCTCAGTAAAGATAAAGGATCTTGCTGAGCACCACGGTGACATTTATTTTAAGGGAACTGGTCTGGGTTTGCTTTCAGCCTCGTTTTTGGTCTGAAGCTTCTTCTGTGACACTCAAAGTTGAAATCTGAGGCTTCCTGGTTTTTTGGATAAGGAAAGTGTCCCTAATAAACTGAGCAGTTGGTATCTTTTCTTTGTTGACTGATGCCAGGTTTTTCAGACTGTGGTTTGTTTCCTGTTTGGACCTTCTTCAGAAGTATTCCTGAAAACTATTTAAAGAAATTACAGAAAGCTGCCTATATTTGTAAGCAGTCAGTCCTCCAAATCAGCAAGTAGGCCTTTTCAAAGTCTGCTGATTCGAAGAGATTTACAGATTTACTGCAAATGTCTTAAAGATATTTTGGTGCTGTTGCACTGGATTGTACTGACAGGAGGTTACTGTCATTTTTGTTTAAGGAGGGGGGTTAAAACAACAGAAACCGTTTCAGATGAATTCATTCATCAAAATAACATCTGGAGGCCAAGTTATAGACTGTGGAAGTGTTTGAAAGTCAAATCCCTCCAAAAATAAATGTGCTAGAAGTCTTTCACTTCTGCCGACAGCTTGGAGAAAGGAGGGTAGCGCTTGTAAGGATTGGTTCTGAGAGCAGCTATATGAGTTTAAAGGGAGATATAGACGCCTTTGTTGTATAAGAAATCAGGCTGTGCAGAGAGGCAGGGAGGCCTTATAAGAGGAGAATCAGAGACATTTGGCCTTTGAAGAGCGGCTGAAGCCAAAAGAAGGGAGAGAAAGGGAGAAAGAAGTTTTTGTTGTGAAATCAACTGGAGGAGCATAGAGGATGGAGTCGGAGGAGAGATGAAGCCATCTGAAGTGACTGAGGGCTATTACAGTGTCGAGAAAGAGTGGAGGAGGGGGGCAGGTGAGGAGGAGGAGGAGGCGAGAAAGCGAGATTGAAAAGAGAGAGGATTTTAAAAATTGAATGAGGACGGGAGAGCCAGAAAACCTTGAGGCCGAATGAGAGAGGAGAGATGGAGCGGTGAGCCTGGGTCGAGCCGGGCCAACAGATGGCTCTGCCGATCTTCAGGGAGTCCTGAGTGAGCTGGAGCTCCTCTACCAGGAGTCTGAATAGTGAAGCAGGACCCCCGCTGTGCTATAACTAACTGGACTGATTGATGAGCTGTAATTATGACGGGACCATGGGCAGCACCACAGAGGTTTTCCCGCGGGGACTTCATTATTTATAGTTAAAGTCATGGCGTCGTGCCCGAGCGAGCCTCTACTCCAGCACTGCAGCCTCACATTTAGCATGCCTTTCATCAGTCTGTGTGGAAAAATGCAGCGTGTTCCTGCGGGGGCTCCTTCATACTCTGAGACAAATGGGCTCCAACACAACACTGTGAGCTATGAGGAACTGAAGAGACTTCACGAGCACAGGAGAAACTACAGCAACATTTAGAAGTCGGAGCTCCAAAAACATGAACGTCCATGAAAGATTATTTTGCTTAAACAACTTTGAGATTTGGTTAAACTCCTCCAGTATCGAACCTAAGCCCTTCTTGCTTTGAGACCACATTGCTTACCAATGCACTATTCAATTCAATTCAATTTTATTTATATAGCGCCAAATCTCAACGACAGTCGCCTCAAGGCGCTTTATATTGTAAGGTAAAGACTACCGTGCTGTGCTAACATGTGGGACCAAGTTTCCAGTCCAAGCATCTTCTGCACTGGATGAGGCTCTCGCCTTTTTAACAAGCTGTAGTTCTTTGTTTCCTGTGCTGTGTCTCAGACATTATCTTGGCTAAGTTGCCCATCGGTTACTCTTAACACGAACTTTACTGAGAACAGTTTAATCCTCATCCTCCATCTTCCCTCTGCTAATGTGTTTATATTGACCTAACCAGAGCCAGACTGATCAAATGTAAACCAGTTTTGAACCAGAACCTGGAATGGCCACTAGCAGCCAGCTACAAACCAAATGCAACGAGTGGACGAGGCTCAACAACCAGCTGATGTGACCAGCAGTCCTTTAACGTCACTGCTTATAATTTTGTACTTTTGCTGCTCATACTTTAAATTCTATTCCTTTATGTCTGGAGGATAATGACAGAAGTGACTTTTATTTGTCAATACCCCTTCTCCACCAACGATATTCCCAATCTACCAATTGGTACCATTACCAAGAAGCTTGCACCAGCCTTGCAACCAAAATTGCTGGCTCTAAAGCTTGATTTATATTCCTGAGTTGAATCCCTGCTGTTTTGGGCAATATCACTGTTTGCATTTCTACTTTGTGCACTGGTATGTCTGCATTAATCTGCCATCATAAACCTGAGCTGTTCATCTTGGATTTGGAGGAAGGAGAGAAGACCTCAGAACGGGCTCTGAGCTCTATGAAATCCAGAAAAACGACATGTTTGCACAGGCAGGGTACTAGCTTTTGCAACAGTTACATTCATGCAACAATTACAGCCTCTTACATTTGTTTCATGGAGGTATTATTCTTTTGCTAATAAATATCCTGTGTGTACATCGCATGTTACTACCAATCAGACCTATCACAGCTGCTGATTTGGCTGCAATTTGTGTTTATATTTCTACGAACATGCACATCAGGCTGCAGGATAGAGTGTAGAGCTGTGTTGTGCATTTAATGCAGTGCTATAAACCAAGCATAAGTTTGAACCACTGAAGTCTGTGGTGTGGGAGGGGCTACAGTGATTGGCAGATGATAAACACTTTTTTCTCTGTCAGCAACGTCTCCTGGTGACACTATGTATGAAATTAGTTCTTAAAGCTTTCAAAATGTGGGCTAATCACCAAGGCAGAGCTGTCTCTGACCAGCGCTGGCATTGCGTTTGGAAAAAGGAAGTATGCCAACAACACTGATGTCAGTGGTCAGTGGCTACAGAAAAAGTTCACCAGTGATTGGCAGATGACTCCCACAGATTCTGTCTGCCAGGAGTTTCTTCTCATGGAAACTACTCCAACGCATGCTAGTAAATCTACGTAATCAGACTTGTTCCAATGTGGTCTGCTTCTGAAAGCCCAGTAGGACGGTGGCTCAGTGGTTAACATCAGGATCCTGGGTTAGGAAGTGGACACAGGCCTTCTGTGTGGAGTTTGAAGGGTCGTCTCTGGGAGCTTTGGATTTTACCCATTATTGAAAAATGTGTTTGGTTAATGCTGCCCATCTCGTCTCAGGACACTCACAAAAGAGATGCTTAATCTCAGGAGTTTCACTTTAAATAAAGGTTAAAACAAGGCAGAACAGGCTCCACACCAGGCCTGGCTCTATCTTGGCGAAAACCGATAAATTTTATCCTGCTGTTTTGGTACTTTTCCTTAAGTAAAGGATCTTAGTGCTTGGAGAAATCACCACTGAATGAAGTTTTAGGTCGTTTGTCTGTTGTGTGGTTGGTTGTTGCTGCCTGTGGACGTTTCACAGCAGGTTGAACATCTGCCTTATGAGACTGTTGAAGAAGGGACTCTCCAGCTACACACTTTATGTCCTGATGAGTTCAGGAACAGTGCAGTAACACTGGAGGTCGCCGGGGTCAGACGTGCTGTTAACGCGCTGGAGGACAGCTGTAAATCTGCCACTCAAACAGTCACATTAGACTGTCCTCATGTAAAAGTTACGAGTCAGTTGAAAGAGGGCGATAAAGAGCTGAGGACGTTAATTTTACATTCCCTCCTCACTCCTGTCTCTCTCTCTCCCCTCCTCCTCAAACCTCCAGAAGAAAATGGATCAAGGTCGGGACAGCAAAGCAGAAGCAGAAGATTAATTTGCTCTTACCTCTGATAAATTATGAAATTAGCCTGTCAGGGGGAGAAAAACACGATTTGGTGAGTCGTCCCAAATGGAATCCCACTGTGAGGTGGTAATTTGATCACACAGCCATGTAACTTCAATTTGTGCACTTTGTATTTCTGGGAACATGCAAGTTGAAGCTCTTCTTGTCCTCCTGTGAAGCAGCACTTTGCTGATTCTGCTCTTACGGGGATTTTTCTCAGCAAAATGCTCAGCAGCATCATGGTTTGAGTACCACCATAGCTGTACAACAAAAAGAGCTCACACCCTGTCCTTGTGCTGCACCTTTTTGTTAAAGGGGACCCATTCTCCTCATTCCCAGCTCTACTTTTTTTGTTTGGTTGTTTGCATGATTCATAAAGCAGCTATGATCGGGTTGAAGAGTTTTATTGAAGACATGTAGTTATCTTCAAAATGGCTGACTTCCTGTTATCAGCTGTGCTCACATGCAACACATCTTCAAGCTCAGTGTTTAAAAACTCACAGTGTAACTACAGCCCATGGGCTCATGGAGTCCTGGACACCAAATATCTGAACGCTTCAGAAAACGATCACTCTAAGTGTGGACATAAAGCTTAGGATCAGGACTTTTTCACAGCGAGTAATTCAGACCACTTAGCAGCAAATTAATGACTAACCTCATGTTGTGGATGGATCATCTTAGATGTTCTCTTGGCTTAAGTTTGTTTCGTTTTTGAAGTCTGCTTCCTGCCATACCCCATAACCCTTGTCCTCCATCTTCACTGTGCTGATGTGTTCATATTAGCCTAACCATAGCTCTGTAGCTAGTCACCAGGTAGCTCATCATTATCTGTCAGCTAGCCGGACTTCATCAAACCTCCAGACGTTGCTGCTGTTGAGTTTTTTTGTCTCCATTTACATCCAAAGTTCTAGCAGAGCTGTACGTTTTTAGTTTTTTAGAAATCCTTCAGTCAGAATGTGGTGTATCATCTCTAGATGAAAACTAACTTCAGGAAGCCTGGGGCAGCACACAGTGCATTTGAGCTGTACTTCCTGTCCTTTGTTGGGCTGCTATGTTTGCAGGGGATGACCTTTATAGAAATCTGTGACAAGGTTACATCAGCTCGCCATGAAAGTAGAACAAATGAAACTGAGCTTTTGGCTCAGATGGATTACTTCTACATGAATTTATGTCATTAATTGAAAGTTTGTTTAGTTAAAAATCCACACTAATGTCAGAGGCAGAACATGAAGGAAAGCAGAATAGGTCCCCTGTTAACCAACCATCCTGACTGCAGCCCAGGGGCCCTAAAAAGGTTCACTCCATCAAAACATGTCTGCACAGTTTGATTAGTTGCAAATTTAGCAGAAAATTCACTCCACTTAACCACGGTGACGGTGTCGTACAGAGAATTATTGTTTTTCATATTGAGCTCATTTGTTCTGTCAGGATTCACAGACAGATAACCTGAGAACGGTCGTACTGATCCATCACAGAACTGTAAGGCTGCAACCAGCAATTATTTTCATCATCAATACATGTGACAGGTACTTTGTTTAAGAACTGATTGCTTGTTGAGTGTGAAAATGTCAGAAAATAGTTAAAAACTCATCATTATTCACCAAGTGTACAATTCAAATGTCTTTTTCTGTCGGACAGAAACGTGCAAATATTCACAGCAGAGAAGCTGCTCTCTATGATTTTTTTGTTTAAAAATTATGGAAATGTTTGATCTTGATGTATATGTATGTAAAAGTCATCAAAGGATGAAAGAAAGGACAACGCGAATCAATCCTGTCTCCTAGAAATGATGCTTACATGTTGGTTTGTGTTCGATTGAATGAAGAGCTGCCGTTATGTGTCGTGGTGAGGTGGTCGGGTGGGTGTCTGTTTTAGCTCCTGTCTCTGTAATAGCCCAGTTTCTTCTTCCTAGCCAACGTTAGGAAGTTTGCTGAGGGGCAGCTCTCAACGTGAGCCGTACTGCTGTGTGCTTTTACCTCAGAGGGATTATTCTTACAAACATTTACCTAATTAATTGAAATTTTTGGAATGTTTTAAATGAACATCTGATACTCTGATTAACATTATGAATAAAAGAAGAATGTAAATACAGAAAAGCCAAATAGATCCCCTTTCACATTTATATTAAATCCGTTTCTTTGGAGCAACTGAAATTTATATGCAGTCACATGATTATGTTATTAATTCAGCCTAATCCACTCAGTGTTCATTAAAACACAAACTCTTTCCTTTTTGTGGAGATGACCCGGTAATCCGTCCCATAGACCCTGAAAATCAGAGTTTAAATGTATTTTTGAAGTTGTAAGAGACGAGTGCAGCTAACGAGGCTGTTAATTTATTCTAATGACCAACTCATTATGCAGATTTAAATTCAGGTTGAATTTCAGCATATAAACATTAGTTCTTGGAGACAGGGCTGTAAAAAATGTAAAAGCTAATTGTTATGCAGAGACATGATTAACAGATGTACTCATGCATTTTTAAAGGAACAGTTCAACATTGGTAAAACTCTCTTCTTCTTCTCTCTTCCCCTGCTTCCAAGTCTTTATGCTAAACTTCGCTTAGCATGAAGACTGGAAACTGACCACCCGCTTCACTGATGAATACATCCAATCAGATTTTATGGATCTGTGAATCATCTGTTCATTCATTCAGTCTGAACCACAAAAACACACTGACAAACGGCCAGCATGTGTCGGCCTGATATCACTGATCAGATAAATACAAATGGAAATGTGTCTCAGCACCACAGGGAACAAATGGTGGCAAGGGAAACTTATTACAGGGTAAATTTTTAAAAAATAATGTCACGCAGGTTCAACTTCAGAGAAAAAAATGGAACAAATGGTCCTCCGTCATATCTTCTGTTTAATGCAAATTAATGCATATTATTCTTTTCAGGTGATAAAAAAAACAAGAATTGTTTTTTAATCAGTTATTTGTTCCAGTCATTTTTCAAACAAATGTTTTAGCTGCAGAATTTAAAGATGTTTATGATCAAAACGAAACATCTGAGTTTTGGATTTATAACAGAACACTTTTAAAAACTAAACTTAAGACATATTTAAATGACATTGCTTAAAAAGCTCACCTGACTGAGATGTTAGGAGAGGCAAAAAAAGGACCATATCATTTATCTTATTAACTTTAGTCCATCAGAGTTACAACAGTGTGTGAGGAACATTTTAGGTAACAGGCTGTAGCCTATCTCAGCTGTCATAGGGAGATGGCACTGTGGCAGCTGGGAGGGCTAATAGTCCAGGAATATTCCTGCAGTTTCCAACATTAAAGTTTAGTAAAATGATCAGTTTAAGTTCAGAGAATATCTTTTTTTTTTTCAGGAATGTACAACTTTAACTTTGAAAAACAGTAAATAAAAAGAACGAATGATACAGAATTTTTCCGTTTCATATGTGAAGTAAAATCTTTGAGTTTTGGACAGATGGACGGAAGATGATTCTGAAGACGCCACCCTTATCTGTTTGCATGAGCTTTCCTAACTACTTTTTGACATTTCTTGGCCTAAATACATCAAACAATCAATAAGGAAGATAATTGACGGTTGCAGCAACAGTAAATGGATGGCAGATATCAATGCTGCCTTTGTAGGAGAGTCTTTCTTGGTTCTCAAAAATAAAATAAAATTTTACTAAATGTGAAAACGCTGCAAGAAAATCAAAGTGGCTTCAGGTGTTCATTCTGTCAAACAGGTTTTCAGCTTCTCAGACTGATGGAAGAGCTAGAACAGCATAAAACAGTAGTATCTGCATCATCTCTTGATACATGCTCAATATCCCAAAAAGCTGATTCTGTTCATCTGGACGTAGCGTTTTCAATGGGAGAAACGTTTCGTCACTCCATCTAAGTGACTTCTTCAGTCTCAGTTGACTGCAGGTTTCCCCAACCTTATAAACAGTACATTTGCATAATGACCGAAACTATCACTACTGAGTAACAATGGGCCATGAGGTCAGTTTCATGATCATTAGTATGCAAATTGTCATGACCATTGATCAATGGCCATGAGAAACATTCACAGAGATTGGGGAATGGCTGCAATCACAGCATTGTAAGATGGTGACAGATGTACCCTTAGGCCCCCTCCTCGGTTCAGAGATGGTCTTTCCCTTTTCACGTAAATGGCCTCCTTGACTCCCCGTTCAAACCAGCGTTCCTCCCT
>VUQS01033994.1:1890-29345 GCA_015108495.1 Heterochromis multidens
AAAAAAACCAAAAAAAAAAGGAAAAAAAAAAAAAAAAGAATAACTTGAGCTTATATAATATTATACTGCAGTATATTTCTAACTATCTAGGCAGCTCATTCTCTTTCTCTTGACAATAATTTCTTTAAAGATAGAACACATTTTAAAACACAGTAGAATTTTAAGCAAAGTTTTAAAGATAAAAGACATTTTATGAAAGTTTGACCTTATTTGACCTTGAAGAAGAGGTCAGAGGTCCAAAGTAACCTGATATTTAGAATCCCCATATATCATTCCCTATATGCCTATATGTGGTTAATACAGACAGTGGCAGTAAGAAATATAGTTTTAAATAACTCTATATAGCATTATTATCACGTTGATCTTCAGCTCAATCTCTTGACCTTGAAGGAGAGGTCAGAGGTCAAATGTGACATGATATTTTAAATCTTTATACGGTATTTTCTATATGTTGACAATACACACCACACTTGTAAGAATCATAGTTTCTAAGTTTTAAGGCTTCTTCTTAATTTTCAACCAATAAATCATTAAGCTGACCTTGAAGACCTTGGTGGATGTAAGCCACATTTTAATGGATTGTTAACATGACCTCACTCTACACCCCTACAAAGTTTCATCAGAATGAATTCAAAACTTTTCGAGCTATCGAGTTAACAGACAGAATGGCACACACGCAAACGCTACCAAAACGTTACCTCCTTTAAAATTTTTAGCAAATATTACATTTAAATTTTTCACTCAGTTTAATATGATAGAAAATAACTTAGTAAGCACAAACACTGGAAACTGGTGGAAATGTCTAACTTGGCCTTGTCTAAAAGCACAAAACCAATATTGAAACAAATTATGTTTAAGATATTAATCTTAAAGTGGTGTTTAGTGATATTTGGACCAAACCTGGTTAGCTCTTTTAATAGTCAAGCTTTTAAATACAGGCTGGTAAAGAAGAAACTTAGCAGTGGAGTAGTGGGGAAAAAAGGATTGTTGTGCTTTTTGGTGCCGGGATGTAAGAAAGCTGATGCATTACTTATTCTACCATCCAACTGACCTACAGCTTTTTGTGAAAGTCTATCTGAGTATCATACTGTTCAGTTTTTCCTTCAGTGCTCTTCTTGTGTGCAGAAAATGAAAAAGAAGTGCCTGGAATATACGCTGTAATTTAAAAACCTCAGCCGCCCCTGCTTGTCTGCTGGTGTGCATGTGTGTGTGTGTGTGTGTGTGTGTGTGTGTGCACGCAATGCACTGTTTAATTAGTGCTCATATTGCCGTGTATTTCTATCACAGAGGACAGCGTGTCTGAGCGTTTACCATCACTCTCTATCTCCCTTAACCTGAAACCTTATTTGCATCTTTCCTCATCTGTCGTGTCTGCCTTTGCTTCAGTTAGTTAAAGGAGTGTGTGTGCATTTCTGCGTGTGTGTGTTTGTGCTGCTCCTCTTTAATTACTAACTCTCTCTTTTTCTGTGCACCATCGCTAAACTTCCTCCACAGATTCCTGCTGGTGTCTGAGTGTGTGTGTGTGTGTGTGTGTGTGTGAGTGTGTGGGTAACATGCCAATGCCAGTCTCCTCATTTCACAGTAGAAATACAGATTTGCATCATTCAGAATCAGGCTGCCCCTCTTGAAAATCCCTTTGAATCATCCAACAGTTTATACCAAACAAGAAAGTTAAAGTAAATTTCATACTGTAAACTTTCTCTGAGTTAGCAAATTACCTGTGTAATAAATAAAACAAGTAACATGTTGCAGTCATACTCAAAGTTGCATTATGGTTTGTACAGACAGGTGCTAAAAATGGGTGGCCAGGTGGTGTAGTGGTTAGTGCTGTCACCTCACAGCCTGAAGGTCCTATGTTTGAATCCAGGATGGTTCCTTTTTGTGTGGAGTTTGCACGTTCTCTCTGTGTCTGCGTGGGTTCTATCCAGGGTACGGCTTCCTCCCACAGTCCAAAGACATGCATGGAAGTTAAATCCCACTGACCCTGAATTGGATGAGTGGAAGAAAATGGATGGACGGTGATGAAATAAAACCTGTCAGGAACATTTTCCTGCTGTAGTAAGTTAACATTTTCTATTTAGATCTGGAAGGTCCCTGTTTGATAATGTCCCCATGAATCATATGTTGTGGCCTGCACAATCACTAGATTTCAGTGTAATTCTATAAGAAACATCCTTTCACAGCAGTTAAGAATTAATATGAGTTTCTTCACAGGTGCCTGTGTTAAAATTTTATTTATGTGGTGCTACACATTGCTTCTTTGAAAACTTGTTGTTACCACATTTTTTTTTAAATCCTCTCCTTTAGCTGATCTCTTGTCATGTTGTTTCTGTTTTGTAGACTAATGCCAAAATGCCTCTCAGATTTATTTCATTTAACAACAATCCTGCTCTGAACTTTCGTAAGACATACATGAATATCTTTTACAATATGCTGACATTCATTTTTAATGCCTTAATATTATCAGGTAATCTCTGTAATCTGATATTCTGCTGTCAGTAATGCAATAGTTTGATCTCAGCACGCACAAGATTTCAAATCTTGTTTCGTGCTAATCTCACTGGTCTTGTGCAGTTTTCCTTATCGGCTGGCTGACAGGTGGACAGCCAACCCTGACATGAAAAAATGTACTCACACTTACCGTCGCATCAAGAGTGAAATATGACACCCGGTGACTGAAGCCAGTGAGGAAACTACTGAAACAGCCAATCAGAGTGAAGCACATCTGGAGGACTCTGTCTGCAGGCCCAGCTGGCAACACTGTGGGAGACAGGACAGCAGAGGAGAGGAGCAGAAGATTCAAAATGGCTGAAGATTTCTTTTTTTTTTTTAACACATCTCCAAGAGGGGAAATGAATAAATCAAATCCTGCTTGAGTTCAATTTCCATTTAAACTTTACCACTAGAGCGTTTTTCCATGAATAAAGGAAGAATAAGCCTTGTCACGTTCTCACTTTTCCCACTGCTTTTGACTTTCATTAAAGGTTAAACAGGGAGACTGCAATGATGTGACTACCTAACCAGATTTTTTAGTTTCCCAGGAGTAAAATGAACATATCTGAGTGAAGACTTGAGTCACTGTTGAGGTGAAAGGTTAGCTAACCTTAATTAGGTCCTTGCTGGTCCTTGCTTCTTTAACTGCAGGACATGCCTGCATTCTTTGGAAAACAAGGGTCGGTGTCCTCCTAAAGAAAATCGTGCAGACAGTTACTGTTAATGCAGCTACACCAAAGCTACTACAAACCATGATTTGACCCCAGTTTAAATAAGTTTCATTTTATTTGAAGTTGCGTTTTTTTCAGCTCATTGCTACTGCATAATTTACATACTGCCCTGTCCATGACCCTTACAGAGATTTTTTTTTAAACTTATAATCTTCAAATAAATGTTTTTGAAAAATGATTCATGTTTTTGAAAGAAAATAAAATGCATATATTTGCAGGAATGGCCTATAATTGACTTTTTCTTTTGGAGTATGACTGTACAGAGAGAAAAAAGGCTGATGATGTGGAGCTTTGGAGCCATCTTTGATTTCCTACACTGCCTGTCTGCTTCTCTCCAGCTACTTGGGATCCTCAGCAAACATGAGAACGTAACTCTGTAGTGAGTGGGAGCCTTGCCATCTTTAAAACATATTTGATCTCTCAATGGCCCCACCTCTTCTTCTTTTTGCTGGCTTTCTATCTCTGCAGTGTAAATTGAATAAGAGTTAAGGTGAGGTTGTCAGAAATGTCCACCAGTTACTTTTTAAAAAAAAAAAAAATCTGCTCCACAAGGGGAAGAAGGATAACAGGTCTGAGAAGAGGGAAAGAGTACACTATAACAAAACTCTACCAGGATTTAACCTGGTGTCTCCTTGTATTGTAGTACTCACACTGAGTGGCCAAATAAGCACTAAGGTATGCCTTTAATGCACAAAAAGAGAGAATGAAGTAGAATATAGGATTTGAAAGGCATAACAATCTATCATAAAGTGGCTATACTTCAAAAATGTGTCCCCGTGCAGGTTCAGATCTACACCTGCCTATCACAACAATGCATTAAACATATGCCCTACTGGTCTGTGAATTGTGAAATTGTAGTATGCATTTGGCCATAAGATAAAGTGTTATGCACTTTTCTTACTCAAATGGACAGTGAATGTGTGGTATAAGGCAGTTTGAGGGCCATGCTGAGTGTTGTTGGAGTGGCAGTAGAGTAGATGACATGTCTGGTCATGTGGGCAGGTAAGAGCTGCTCAGAGAGAGAAAGGGAGAGAGGGGTTGAAACTAGAGCTCTCCTCCTCACACCTGTCTTTTGTCAGTCTGAAGCTCCAGAGTAATGTGTGCCTTATATGTGAAGCCTTCCACTGACAGGCTTTTGCTGAGTGAATGCTTGAGTGCTTTTGGTTTATTATAAACCACACAACTCTGACAAATAAAGGGGTTTCTGAACTGTTAAGGGATACAAGAACAGAGGCAGGTTTTACTCTGAAACGCAGTGGAAATTTGAAGTTGAAATTCTTAGTGCATGTGCAAAAATGAATCATGACGCAAACTTTTTTGGCACTATGACGGATTGGTAGCAGGATACAATACAAAATAGGAAAATTGAGACTAGAACGGCTTCCAAAAGAATGCAAAATGAAGGCCCAGGTTTTTTTTTTTTTTTCAATAAATCCTTGAGTAAAAGGGGCAACTCCATTCCAATAAACTCCAACATGAAAAGATAACACTAAACAACCTCTTAAGTTTTTTTTTTTTTTTTTCTGTAGAATCCAGCGCAGAAAATAAGGACCCTGGCCTAGTTTGTGCCAAATGGTGCCGCCGACGCGCCCCAAAATTTACCCATAACTTACGCAAAAATCTAAAGTGCGCCCAAAGTTGAATGCCCTGCGCCTCAGCACAGACAGCGCGGATTCCCTGCAGCCCGTAAAAAAGAGAAAAAAGTAGGCCTTCATCTCCCTTTTAAACTTCGACGCTGTCCACGTCCTCAAAAAGAATGGATCTAATTAAAACGTTGCACTCGTCATCATCGCCAAAGCGTTGCCAAACGGGTTCTGGTGGAGAGGAGGCAGGGAGATGCAGCACCACATGACTGAGTCCGAGCTGCAGAGGGATGGGAGTCAGATTGGGTTTCTCTTCTCTCATTGGCCGGTGGGCTGACTTTTGACACGCAGACCAGGGACCCTCCTGCCGTATAAATAAGCCTGATAGGACTTTATTATTCTAGCATCACGGCAGCAGGTTTCTGCTAAGTTTGGAGTTACTCGCGTCACCACAACTGTATGTCTGCCTGAAGGTGGTTTAAAAACAGGGGCTCAGCAGCACAAGGAGTCTGCATGTCTGCTTAGACATGCTCAGCTTTGTGGATACCCGGATTCTGTTGCTGCTTGCAGTAACTTCATACCTAGCATCATGTCAATGTAAGTTTGAATATCTGCTCTTTTTTTCTTCTGTGATGGATATTTTTTTACGGGTCCCACTTCTTGAGGATCTTGCGCTTGGCTTTTGTTTTGGACTTACATCAAGGTCAACCCGAAGACAGCTTTAAGCACTGCTGAATAAAACTCAACGGATTGAGCTCATGCAGAGGATTCTTCACTTTTTCCAAGGACCCAGTTATCATGATTTGATTAGTTTCCGTACAGGGAGAAGTTTTTCTGCTGAAAAAAAAAAAAGAAAGAAAAAAGTTTTGTTGCTTTGAAAGAGACGTTAGTCCGTCTAGAGTCTTTTTTAAAAACTTGTAATGCATGTGGAGTCAATAAAATGAGCCAAATGTAGATTTTCTTTTAGGAATAGGATGAAAAACTTGGTGGGGCGTTGTACACATTGTTCCATCTAAACGTCCAGGGAATGAGCTTTATCATAGGAAACTCTAATGTCTCCCCCTGGTGGCCATGGGTGCAAACATCTACTCGTCACCATCTGAATTATCTCCAACCCAATTTATCAAACTAAAGTAGAAATTACACTAAATGATAAGATTTTTTTTTTTTATCATGATTACATTTAGATTCATAAGATAACCTTTTGAGTTACTTACCTTACAGTTAATCTCTGTATAGTTATATAGTAAATGAAAACATCGAATAATTTTAAAGACTAAAAGATGTGCTTTCAAGGTAACACTTCTTGGGAAACTTGATATCACTATATTACATGAAATAGGCAAATAAATAGTCTCACATCACTTTGAACTGCCAAGTGCGCCGCCTTGTGGTCCAGATTGGATATAACGTGTTAGAGTTCATGGGGAGGTCCCAGCTGTGCCAACCCCTAGCCAGTCCAGATTTGTAGAGAGCGGCTGCAACACAGTATAGAAGAGAGATGCAAATATCAGCCACCATTAAAGACTGAAGCCACCAGTTATTAAACAGCCCTAAAGAAAATTACATTTTTTAAATTTTTTAATATTACTGCAGCAAAAGTAGTAAGACAGGAGTAAAACATCCTCATCACAAACCATGTAGGTCTTGTCTTCTTTGCTGTAGCAGGCCAACTATTCCTTTCCCTAGGGCATAAACAACCTGTCCAGGCCTGTTTGCAGCTGGAGTCTGAACATGTGGAATGCTCCAATACTGAGATTCACATTCATCACCGATAGTTTGACGAAGTTTGCTGTTTCACAAACTGTGTAGACATGGCCCTGAGCTTACACTTTAGGAGAGGCTGAGACATGTTTTGCAGTAAATAAAATATGCAGGACGGATGCTTATTTTAGGCCTGACAGAAGCGTCTGCTTAACATTTACAGACACAGCCGATAAGCATAGTGTAAATAGGCCCAGACTGACACAGTGAAAGTGATGGCCATGGAAACACATAAAAGGCAGTTTGACGTTTCACTTTTTTTTTTCTAGTTTTGAATGCACTGACTTTAACGCGGTCTCCAGAATTTTTAGACCAAAATAACATATTCAGCATTTAATATGAAGATTTTAGGCAGAGGGAATTATGAAGCATTGAGAAGAGGTTTAATAAGAATATAGATGGATGGAAATTGCTTTGTTTCTTTTTCAGGTTTTGCCCTAAAATGATTATTATGTTCTAACGGAGTATTCCCTTTTTCTCTCCCTGCCCTCCTCTTCTGCCTCTCCCTCCTCATCCTCATCTCTACAATGCCACAGTTGCGGTTAGTACACATGCATGCTACCATGAAAACAACATATCTTAAAGATAGATTTACCTTTCCACTTCTGTCTTTTTTTTTTCCTTCCAAAATTTCTGAAACATCCCGTGAAAGAAGGTCTCGGTTATCTTTGACCATTCGAGCAGTCTCAACTATGGCAGAGGAGTTCTGTTAGGAATTTCAGCCCCTGAACTGAATTATTTCTTGCAGTTTTCTCTCTTCCTGTCCATGAATAGGTGAGGGTCCTATTGGCTTAAGTTTGTGTCAATGAAAGCTAAAACCGCAGGGCTGAGGCACCCATGGGGCCTGGTACAAAGGATCTTTTCTGAGGACAGCAGTGAGGGGGCAGCGAGGGAGGTTTGCTCCTAACAGCTGGCTTTGGGTCAGTTTGGAGTCTCCCTCTGCTCCTTGATTTAAGATTGGATTTGGGAATCACAACCTGGTCTCAGACCAGTTAGTCAAGCCTGCCATCTTCACAGAAAGATATCTAAATTTTTTAATTCAACTGAGACAGCCCTGATGAAAAAATTAGTACCTGGATCACATTTGTTTAAATTATTCTGCTCATAATTGAGATTGCCTGAAACTAAACACCCATCAGCTTGGTGTTTACAGCTTTACCATGTCCAGGTACACTATGCGTAGTGTGGTTCTGGTAACATGACAGCTGTTCTACGGACTAACATGCTCATATTTTTAAGAGATTGTTGAGTCTGGTTTGGGATGTTTCATCCTGTTGCCTCTCAGCATCTCTGATGTGCACATGTTGACCAATAATATCACACGCACATTGCTCTCCTGGGTTCTCGTGTTAGTTAATCGGCACGAGCACGATTCACGTGTCGCTGTGACGGTACGCCTGCATGCTGAGTTAGTTTATTTTTAACTATGGCCAGTCCTCATCACAAAGTGATAAGCTGAAGGATTGGGATTGCTGACACATTAAATTAATGTGCAAAACCCTGAAAAGACTGAATAAATAAATCTTACATTTATTTATCTTCTCTTCCATTAAGTGAAGAATCGAGGTGAGCACATAATGCTGCTCCTATGTGTCATTTAGAGAGTGGCATGCGAGATGCATGAAGCATAGTTTAGATTAGGAAAGGTCAGACACCATCTTTATGATGGCTGGTCTAATCACTCAAAAGTTTTCTGGGGTTTTTTGTGTTTTTTTTTTACTTGCTTATAGTCTAAGGTCAACAAATCCCAGATTTTTTGAATTACAGTTTAAATCTGGGTTACATGTATGTGGTTTCAGATAGGAAGTAGTGGCCTGTTTTAGTGTGGGGATAGTCTGGAACTGACATGCTGCTGAAGTAACAAACTGAGCCATCTGCTCCATGTTTTTGGTCTGACTGAGTGATTTTTGTGCTGCAGGGTCCCAGAGGAGACAAAGGACCTCGAGGTGACAGGGTAAGCAGATGCAAAACTCCTCTGTCTGTGATAAACAAGCCAATATGTCACTGAAGTATTTGATTATTTATACTTATTAAGCATCTATTGCAAAGTTTTTGTCGACATCATCTGACCTATTAACCTTGGCAGGCCACACCCCTTTATTTACATCTCCTATGGCACAGTTTTTTCTTAATGATGACATATGAGAATGTTATGTGATATTTACAAAATTGATCTGTTTCATTTTTGCTCTTTGAATAGTTTATGCTGTTGCTGAGATCTTTGATACAACAGTATTGCAGAGTTATGCACTGATTTATTTTTGAAATAAGAGTTGAAGAGTTAAAAACAGACGAGCCTTTCATTTTCTGCAGAAATTAATAGGCTGCCTGCTTAAATCTCAGCAGCTCATCATTTAATAGTCACAGATTTTACTCACTCATGTCATCTGTGTTTTACAGGGTCCTCCCGGCCCAAATGGAAAAGATGGTAAACCTGGACTTCCTGGCCCCCCTGGCCCCCCTGGTCCCCCTGGACTTGGAGGAGTAAGTAGAAAATAAGCAGCCTGCAGTGATGGTGTTTACTGAAAATGTGCTCCAAATTATGTTGATAAACCAACTCTGGTGGGAAAATGACAAGCTGTTTGTAAGAATCAGATGTGACACCCTGATTTTATTTTTTGACCTCTGGTTACCTCTCTCTGACTCATTAATTAACCCTGTAACCTTTGACCTTTTGTCCTTTACCCATTTTCCCTCAAAGCCTTTCAAAAAAACATACCACATGCATGGTTACCACTCGTGTGGTCATTTTATCTATATTTAATCTAAAAACCTGCTTAGTGGCAACTTTCATGATAGCTCTTCAGGTGAATCTACACACATATTTACAATAGGAATTTTTTTCTATTCATTGTGACACAAGTTTGAACTACTGGAACTACAATGACCACTGTTAACAATCTGAATTGGTTTGCTTTACTTGTTAAAAAGTCTTAATGCCATATTACTACAGAGGGTTTTATTCTGCACACATAGGTATTAATCTGTGCTTTCTTTTGTTCAACAGAACTTTGCTGCTCAGTACGATGGTGTAAAAGCCCCTGATCCCGGTCCTGGACCCATGGTGAGGGCCCCTCTCTTTATCACAACACAACAACAATAATCATGCTCCACTGTGCATAACATCACAACACACTTTTCCATACAAGCACACTAGCCCTTATGTACAAAAACAGATATTTTTACATATGCCTTTGCATACGTTCCTGTTTTTTGGATGATTATAGTCCATGGAAAGTTTCTTGTATTTCACACATTTTCATTTTGATGTCAGTCACAACAAAAAGTCTCAGTGACAGTCTAACTCAGAGCTGATGGTTGATTGTTCACTTTTTTTTGTTCTTTTCAGGGTTTGATGGGACCAAGAGGCCCTCCCGGACCTCCTGGACCCTCTGTAAGTATAAACGTGTGCTAAAATTAACCCTATATAACTGTCTTTTAAAATCTTTATGACTAAATGCTGCGCCTCCTCTCATGCAATAGGGACCACAGGGACACACAGGACATGCTGGTGAGCCTGGAGAGCCTGGACAGACTGTAAGATCATCCTCCTAAACATTTGCAATTCTTCCAGTGCCAACTTGTTGGTTCACCTGTGAGATCTTAATGCTCTGGTTTTCTTTCCCAGGGCTCTGTTGGTCCTCGCGGCCCCCCTGGACCTCCTGGCAAAGCTGGAGAGGATGTACGTACACATTAGTGTTACTACAAGAATTTAGAGGGTTGCTTCTGTTCACTTGTAAAATAATTTTTGTCACAACTTTCTTGGGAATATTTTGAGTCGCTGCTGGAGTTTTTTCGTGGCTTAAAGTCTATTTCGTTGACTCACAGGGTAACAATGGCAGACCTGGCAAGCCCGGAGACAGAGGTGCCGCCGGCCCTCAGGTAAGAGATTTGCATCACGATAATGAGAATAACACGCAGATGCTAACCATATATGAGCAAGAGATGGGTATTTAATATGTTCTTTATGTTTGATTTGCAGGGTGCTCGTGGATTCCCCGGAACCCCTGGACTTCCAGGAATGAAGGGACACAGAGTGAGTGGTGACACCTGTGCTGTTTAGAAATTGGACTTAAGTGTTATAGAGCATCGTGCTCCATAATTAGCCCCACTGGGAGTGATTACAGGCCTAACCTTCTGAATTCCTAATGGCTGCCATTGAAGTTCTTAGCCCTTGAAGATGACTGGATTGCAAAAGAGCTTTACTGAAAGGTGTTAGGTATTGAACATGTCTTCCATATGAGATGGAGTTAGATGTAAAGCTTCCTATAACCCATGTTTGATTTCATAAAAGCTTTAAAAGTTTTTAATGTCTACAATAATCAAACCCAGCCTGTCTACCATAATATGGATCCTTTCCTTGTTCTGTTTCATCTCTGGAGCAGTACACTACAATTTTAATGTGTTGTATTTCTCACCTGTTGACCTAAATGTTATGTCTTCATCGACATCTGCCTTCATCACTGTGCTCCTGTGTTTCAGGGTTACACTGGTCTGGATGGACGCAAGGGAGAGCCCGGTGCTGCTGGCGCCAAGGTAAGGCAACAACTAGCTTTCACACGAATGTATCAATGAATAAAGACTTTGCTTCACATTTGGTTCCCAGTTAATCATTAGTGTTAGTCTACTTGTAAAAAAGAAGAAAAAGAGGGCTACACAGTTAGTCAGTTAGGAGTAAATGTGGAATTTGAAAATTTTAAGACTGAGAGACATCCATATTCCTCATCATACCATTTTTCCTGCCTCTCCCATAGGGCGAGCCTGGTGCTCATGGAGCTGCTGGAAGCCCTGGACTGGCTGTAAGTTTGAGATTCACCTTTCATGCACAAAATCTTAGTAAGGGGGTCTGACTTGGATTCCTGTGACTGTTTGCATTAGTCAACAGCATGTTCAGCCAGTGTCAAATGATGTGAATTCTGTTATGGTATAAAAACCTGTACAGGTGATAATTGTGGGTAACTGTCTTGCCTTCAGGGAGCTCGTGGTCTGCCTGGTGAGAGAGGCCGTCCCGGCCCTGCTGGCCCTGCTGGTGCTCGTGGTGCCGATGGCAATGTTGGACCTGCTGGCCCTGCTGTGAGTACACGCCCTTATAACCCCTTTATCAGTGTTAGAATCAGTGGATACCACTGAGATGCTTTTTTCTGATTGGACTTCAGGTTATCTTAATATATAAATCATGATGAATAGTGTAATGTGCCATCCTGCCATGTCAGACAAACTTCACTGTTAAACTTTGGACTATTATGTGTGCCTGCTCTTCCTTTATTCAGGGACCCCTTGGTGCTGCTGGTCCCCCAGGATTTCCCGGTGGCCCCGGCCCCAAGGTGAGTGTAATGTCATTTCCTGTTGCATGCCCTCTCAGAGAGGTTCACACTCAGGTTAAAAAAAGGCAGTTTTTATTGGTGTACAGTACAAGTTCCTGCCCGACAGCATTTTCTTATACAGTATCCCCACAGGAATCGACAGCTACAGTAACCCCTGAACCCCTGTTTGTAATTTAAAAACCCATTTTAACTGTTATTAATGCAAACCAATACAAATATTTAATTACCTAATGCTGCTCTAACTATAATACCAACAGCCACTAGGTAACATTGGTACAAAGTTTGATTGTGGATGTGTTTGTGCTACTGACAGGGAGAGAACGGAGCTGCTGGAGCTACTGGCCCATCTGGACCACAGGGAGCTAGAGGAGAGCCCGGACCCAATGGTGCTGTTGGCCCCGTTGGTCCCTCTGTAAGTATACAAGGATGTTTCCATCAAGCTTACTCTCCTGTCACGTGTAACCGCTGTTACTCTTATTAGTCCTTTAGTTGATGTTGAGTCCTGTAATTTAGTCTTGATTTTAGGGAAGATTGTTGTCATGTTGCAGACATGATCAGTTTAAAATTTGTTTCCTTTAAAAAAACAAATGTTACTTGTTGTCCCTAAATTATGAATGATGTGGTGCAAATGATTTGTATACCTTCAAAATGTCCTTTTTTATATCACAGGTGTAGCATAGATTTCTTTTTGCCCACTTGTGCATCGTCTCAAAAGTCAAATGCATTAATTGCAATGCACATTCAGTCTTAGTATTTTATGCTTTTTATGACAAAACCCTTTGTTTTCTTGTACTTTCCCTCCAGGGTAATCCTGGTGCTAATGGCCTGAACGGAGCTAAGGGAGCTGCTGTAAGTATTTGAGTTGTACCAAAACTGCACCAAGCTACTTGTACTGTACACACACCTGGGTTTTTCAGTCACATAACATCACTGAAATACACTTAAATAGTATGGAGTTTTTGATTTTGTCATAAACATGGTTCAATATAGTAAGATGCTATGCTGACCTGTCGACCATACTTGTTTTTTAGGGCACCCCTGGTGTTGCTGGAGCTCCTGGCTTCCCTGGACCAAGAGGAGGACCTGGACCACAGGGACCTCAGGGTGCTGCTGGACCTAGAGGCCTGGCTGTGAGTATACAAGAAACAAAAAAATTTCCTCAAAAACATACATATTCTCAGATGCTGTCCATACACCCCAGTACTATCATACAAAACTACTTGTACACAGATGATTGCTCTTTTGATTAATTGCATCTGTTTATCTGTGTCCATTTTAGGGAGACCCTGGATCTCAGGGTGTGAAGGGAGATACTGGTCCCAAAGGAGAGCCTGTAAGTTTATTTCCTCATCATGCTTGTTGTTTTAGAATTTCACCAAAATAAATCTGAAAACCTCTGCATGCACATTTGATGACTGTTTCCCTCTGTTGCCTCCCTCAGGGTAACTCTGGACCTCAGGGAGCCCCTGGACCTCAGGGTGAGGAGGGCAAGAGAGGACCCACTGGTGAGATCGGTGCTACTGGGGCTGCTGGTCCCCGTGGAGCAAGAGTGAGTACCAAGCCACCATCTCTAATAGATTCACCCGTAAATCTATTACATCCAGAGACATGTTACTGGGCTCAGCCATTAATGCCTGTGTGTCTCCTTTAGGGTGCTCCTGGCGGCCGTGGCATGCCTGGTGCTGAGGGAAGAACTGGTCCCATTGTAAGTATTCAATGAGTAAATCTCTTTTACTTAAAATACAGGCAATATTTAGTCATGTGGTGAAATCTAATTCTTATAATTTGTCTCTTCTACCCTTTTCATAGGGTATGCCTGGTGCTCGTGGTGCTACTGGTGCTGCTGGACCTCGTGGACCCCCTGGAGATGCTGGCCGTGCTGGTGAGCCTGGCCCAGCTGGTCTCAGGGTGAGCTTTTTTGCTAAATCCTGTTTTTGAATGGTTGTAATTAGTAGTTTTAGTAAGTTACAGAGACACCTCAAAGTACCATGACGTATTAGGCAATTGTAGTTTACAAAATATGGAGCTAGAGGAGGGGAGGGGATATTGTTTATAAAGAAAAAAACTCTGAATTTCTAAAATTAAAGTCTTAAATTTACAGTAAAGTATTATCTAAGACTTGAGTGTTAAATTTATATGAAAAAAAATGGATATTCTCTGAGAATATAGCCTCATAAATTTGCCAAAAAAAGAAATTTCTTTGAGAATGTAGTTACAGACTTCCAAGATTTAAAAAAAATACACATGGCTTCCCCTTGCAAGATTGGATCAACCTCATAATGCTGTAGACTCGTGTGTGTTATGCCTGCCTGCAGTGGGTGACCTAATTAAAGATCCAGGTTAGCTTAGAATCATCATGTTATCAGTTACATACAGACTTTAAGAGACATTGCTGTGAACTGGGTCTATTCAGAAGAAACAACACTGATTTGGATCAGGTGATAGTTGGTGTGAGGATATATATGGTTACATAATTCATATTTTTTCACCTCCTCAAACGTGTGCGTGTGGCATTCTTTGTTTACATTTTTGACACGATGCAAGTGAAGTGAAGTGATGTGGTTCCTTGAGTTAGCTGTAACAGTACATAGGGAATTGCAGAGTTCATCTGTATAATATTGCAAAGTCTTAACTTGCAATGCAAATTGCCTTAAGATAACTTTTGGTGTCATGTACATAAAATTGCATTCAATGGAAAATGAATGACAGCGTTGATTTTCCACAGGGTCTCCCAGGAAGCCCTGGAAGCTCTGGACCCCCAGGAAAGGAGGGACCTTCTGTAAGTAAACCTGGATTTTATTTGAGTTATTGTTTTTACTGATTTTTTTTCTTCAACTGAATACAGTAAATATAATTTCCTGCTGCAATCTTTGTTTCCCGCTCCAGGGTCCTGCTGGACAAGATGGCCGCTCTGGACCTCCTGGCCCAACTGGACCTAGAGGCCAGCCCGGAAACATTGGTTTCCCTGGACCCAAAGGACCTTCTGTAAGCCATAAATTGAAAACAAAAAAATAGCATTTAGTGTCATATCCTTATTTGTTTTTCAACTTAATCTCAATCTGTACTTAAACTGTCTTTTACTTCAGGGTGAGCCTGGCAAGCCCGGAGAGAGGGGAGGCACTGGCCCCACTGGACTGAGAGTAAGTCAAAAATATTATAATATGTAAAATTTGAATTTCATTTGGTTTGGGTTTCAGTTGTTAAATGGCATCACTCTCTTATCTTTGTGTCTAGGGAGCCCCTGGACCTGATGGTAACAATGGAGCCACTGGCGCTGTTGGACCTGCTGTGAGTGATCTTATGTGCAGCACATGAGTAGATCTTGATAAACACAGCTACTGCATAATTTCTGATAACTGATAACTCTTCTCTCTTTCTCGTTACAGGGCGGACCTGGTGAGAAGGGAGAGCAGGGACCTTCTGGTGCTCCTGGCTTCCAGGTTTGGATCCATCATTTTCTCTCTATATAAAAAGAGTGCATGATTTTAGTGCCCTTTTAGCTACTGTTGTGATGTCTTACTGCTAACTATTATTTGCAAAAAGTAACACAGCTAAGAATTTCTAAAAAAAATTAAAAAGCCTCAGCACTGTAAGATTGGCTTCTTCACTGGAGCTGATGTAGCAACTTGATATTTTTAGGGTCTGCCTGGACCCGCTGGACCTGCTGGTGAGGCCGGCAAGCCTGGAGACAGAGTAAGTAACTGAACAAATACGCACTGAGTTTCATAATCTTCAAACTATAATAAATGCAGCATTATTTAAAGTGAAGTCTATCTCTAACCAAATGACCATGCCTCTATAGGGCATCTCAGGAGAGCCAGGACCTGCTGGAGCTGCTGGTGCCAAGGTGAGATCGCCTTTTCATGACATTGTTTTCGTAGACAAATGCGGCAATACAGGATAGCAGAGCCTTTCAAAAGTGGATATGTGTCCAGGTCTACGTGCACCAAATCAATCAAGACCCTTTAATTTGTTGTAGGCTTTTCAAATTTAGAGATACACACCTTTATGTCTGTTACTAACAAAGTACACTCAGAATCAAATACAAACCTCTTTCTTTTTCAAATACACTGAACAATGAACATAAATTAAAACACGTGTGTTTGTGTGTTTCTCCAGGGAGAGCGTGGTAACCCTGGTGCTGCTGGAGCTGCTGGACCTCAGGGACCAATTGGAGTTCGCGGACCTTCTGGAGCCCCTGGACCTGATGGTGGCAAGGTAAGACAGTTCTATATCTTATAGAAATTGATATAACTTCTGGACCAGATGTTATGATTTGCATTTGTACAACTCAAAGCATTTACCATTTACATGTAAAAACCTCCCCTAGGTCTAGGGGCTGAGGGTGAACCTTCAGGCCTAAAAGTTTGAATTTAGTCAATACCTGACAGTTCATAAAAATTCTCTGCCTGCACTTCCACAGCAATTGATAGCACTGCTTACTGATCCCACTTTTTATGCAGTGATGGCTCTGAGAAACTGTAAAAGAAGGGGTTGTGATAATAGTAAAATTTATACATAGTTGTTTTGTGCAAATATGAACCCAAGTTTGTCCTCTGTTGGCAGGGAGAGCCTGGTTCTGCTGGAGCTGCTGGTGGTCCTGGACATCAGGGAGCTGCTGGCATGCCCGGAGAGCGTGGAGCTGCTGGTACTCCTGGACCCAAGGGAGACAAGGTAAGTTCCACACATCTACCACCAGCAAATAAAGTGGGTGTTTGTAAGTGAGGGAGTATTGTTTCTTTGTTATTGTGTGTGTCTTACACCTTCTTCCTCTCTCCCACAGGGAGAGCCTGGACACAAAGGCCCTGACGGCAATCCCGGCAGAGATGGTGCCCGTGTAAGTTAAACTCTCCTATTGTTATTAATATACTTGATAGAAAAACTGTACTCATTCACTCCATTAGTGTGTCAATCATAGCCCTGATTTCAGTGTGCCCTCCTCTCTCAATCTAGGGTCTGGCCGGACCTGCTGGACCTCCAGGACCCACTGGAGCCAACGGTGATAAGGTAAGTTGATGTAATGTTTCCCATAAAACAAATAATTGAAAGAAACCACCAAAAGTGATGTTTTTAGATTTGGTCTCTAATACAAACAAATATTATGGATTTTTATTTTTTTTATTTATTTTTCATTCAATTTAAAAATTGTCTGCCACCAAAATTATTCAAGATGGCTGACCAACTCCAGGACCAGTGACCTACAATAGAAAACCATCTGCAGACGCTCACAGCACTGTCATAATTTTATAGCTGAGTAACTTTATGTGGGACGTCCCACCCCTCTCTAACAGAAATTTTAATTACCCCAACACGGTCATATCTGAAGCTAGAACCTCAACACTGCCATCTAATGGCTATTATATAAAATAACAGCAATGACTTACCTGCAACTTAATGTCAGAAGACAGTGGTTAACCTAAAAATAAATATTTAAAAAAAATTTATGTTTAATATTAGTATTTTGATATTTGATTAAATCAAAATATACTAATTTTCAAGTTGTTTTTTTCCCCATTTTCCTTGAGTGTTTGTGTATGTTGTTCTATAGACACAACCAACAGAGCCAATAGACTACAATAACAAAATTCTTCAGGAAAGAAATGCTCACTATTTGTAGCACTCATATAGACTATTACATATTAAAATGTATTCATATCAGCTATCTTGGCTTTCAAATTATCGATGGAGAGTGACTAGTCAGTGGAACAGTGGTATCCTAAAGCGTTTCCTGTTCTCTCCTCCAGGGTGAGGCTGGTTCCTTCGGACCTGCCGGCCCAGCTGGACCTCGTGGACCCTCTGTGAGTAGCTATTGATCACTTGTTGTTCCATTAGGCTACATTTGTATTTTAAATATCTGAAAAAGACCCTGGCAAAACACAAGCTTCTATCTTTTAGCTTAAACTGTCTTTTTGACTCCACTGCTTGTTGCCCACAGGGCGAGCGTGGAGAGGTTGGACCTGCTGGAGGCCCTGGATTCGCTGGCCCCCCTGTAAGCCCACCTTCAAATTCAATACCCCATTCCCCACATCATGTTTAATAGATAAAACTGAGCAAATATTTACATACCACAACCATGCTTGCTACAGGGTGCTGATGGTCAACCTGGAGCAAGAGGAGAGCGTGGACCTTCAGGAGTAAAGGGAGAAGTTGGCCCCGCTGGCCCTGCTGGACCTGCTGGACAGTCTGGACCTGCTGTTAGTACCATTAACAATGGACACATACACACACACCCAGCAAAGCTAATCAGATTGAGAGAGATCTAACATGATGTCATCAATATAGTGATACCAGGCTCTGTATAGTGAGAGCATTCACTTTTGGATGAAATCAAAAACTATTTCAAATGTTATCAGCATTGCATTAGCATTTATACAAAATACAGCTTATATGTATTGATGAGAGGTGAGTAATCTTGATATGACATGGAGTTTGATTTATTCTTTTGGTATCTAGGGTCCTTCTGGCCCTGCTGGACCTACTGGTGCTCGTGGAGACACTGGACCACCTGTGAGTATTAAAACATACAAATATAAAGCTTTACCTGCCACACACACAAATACACTCTCACAAATGCACTCATTAACTCTGCGGGCTTAAAAGCAACTATAGTGTGTAGTGAATAGGACCTCTTAGGAACCTCTCAGGAACATCAAAAAAGACCAGATGAAAACATGAGATTAAGACTGAAGGTTATTTCTTAAAATCCATGCATTTTTTAATATAAGCACAAATAAGACAAAATGCAAGTGTACATGCACACACACACTCATACAGTTATTTATTAAGTATAAGTCTGTGAGCATAAAAAGGTTTTGAGTTTGTTTTTGAATGTAGACACAGCTCTAATTGACCTCAGGTCAGCAGGCAGCTTGTTCCAAAGAACAGCACCACACTAACTGAAAGCACCCTCAGCACACTTAGATCTGATTCTGGGAACAGTTAAAAGATCTGCACCTGATGACCTGAGAGGTCTAATTGGGTTATAGACACTCAGCATGTCAGAGATGTACTGGGGGATCAAACCACTGAGAGCTTTATGAGCTAATAAAAGGATTTTAAAGGAAATTCTGTGTTGAACTGGTAACCAATTAAATGATTTCAGTACTGGGATAATATGTTCAAATTTCCGTGTATGTGTAAGGAGTCTGGCTGCTGCATTCTGAACAAGCTGAAGTCGTTTTACTGATGATTTTGATAGTCCTGCAAATAGAGCGTTACAGTAGCCTAACCTGCTTGATAGGAATGCATGGATCAACTCCTCAAAGTCATTTTGAGATAGGAATTTTCTAACTTGTAGAATAACTGGTAGAAAGCAGTTATGTTGATCTTATTAATATGACTATCAAAACTGAAATCACTGTCCAAAATAAAGACATTTTTTGTCTCTGACTTTTGGGACCAACAACAAATATTTTCATCTTGTTTCTGTCCAGTTCTGAAAAGTTTCGAGACATCCAGCAGTTAATGTCAATCAATGCAGCTTATTAATTTGTGAACAGGGGTTAGATCATCAGAGGAAATAAGTACAGCTGTGCATCATCTGCATAAGAATGGAAGGATATATTATGATTCCTTACAACAGTACCAAGTTGGAGCATGTAAAGGTTAAAGAGTAATGGACCAAGAACAGACCCTTGGGGAACTCCTAATTGAATTTTTAACTGTGCAGATCTAAAACTACTAATTGAAACGTGTATCTTTGTATCTTAACTCTTAGCCCACTTACATACACAAACACAGGCACACCAAACATTATGGATGACCTCTGTCTAACCACTGTGTGTGTTTCTGGTCAGGGTCTGACTGGTTTCCCTGGTGCTGCCGGCAGAGTTGGTGCTGCTGGTCCTGCTGTGAGTATTTATTTTGTATTTACTAATAAACTAATATTTAGTAATAAACACAGACACACACACACACACACACAAACTGACATGACCCCTCTCTCCTTCTCTTCCCCTCTCAGGGTATTGTTGGACCCCCTGGCCTCTCTGGTCCCGCTGGTAAGGATGGACCTCGTGGTGCCCGTGGGGATTCTGGTCCTGCTGGTCCTTCTGGAGAGTCAGGAATGGTTGGACCACCTGGTCTTGCTGGAGACAAGGGACCCTCTGGAGAGTCTGGTCCCCCTGTAAGTTATAGCTGTCTTGAAATTGTGGTGCACTGAAATTTTTAGGACACTTTAGTGGCATCCACAAAAACTTCATGAATATACCCAAGCTCATACCTCTCATGTGCTCATATAGACCTTTAGATCTCCATCCTCAGCTCTTTAATGTGTGACTGATGATGTATTTTAGGGTCCTCCTGGTGCTCCTGGAATTTCTGGTCCTCTTGGACTTCAAGGATTCGTTGGTCTGCCTGGTGCTAGAGGAGATCGTGGTACACCTGGTGGTGCTGGTGCTTTGGTAAGTAGAAACTAGCTCTGATTGTACCACAAAAAATCCCTTGCTTGATGAACCACTAAAAGTGTATTATCATTCAAACCTATTGTTTCAGTGCAACAGAAGTGCCTTAAGTTGGTCAACTCAAACAATGGACAACTTAGATTAAATATGCATGAAAAACAGTGCTAGTCCAGATTGCAGACCAGTGTAGGGACAGTTATAACCTAAAATTGCTGTCATAATGTCCATTTGGTGGGCTACTCAGAATGACCACATGCACCTTCGTTAATGGGACGATCTCCTAGAAAGTCCAAATTGCATTGCATCCATATTGGTACATTACTGGTCCGCAGTACTCTGAAGCTTCTGACTATATTTGACCCACTGATATTCTCTGTATCATATTCCAGGGAGAGCCTGGTAGAGTTGGACCTCCTGGTCCCGCTGGAGCCCGTGGACCCTCTGGCAACATTGGCCTGCCTGGTATGACCGGACCCCAGGGAGAGGCTGGACGTGAGGTAAGGACTTGTGACCCCTACTAATGACCTATGAATAGTTTTAAGAGAGTATTAAAATGTACCAATCACTTAGGTTGTAGCTGTGACTTTGTTCAATAATACTTATTTTCACTATGTTTTTGTGTGATAAGTTTGCTTTGAAAAAAAAAAAACAAGTAACAGTGTGAAATGGTAGCCTGACAAGGTTATAATAGGAACCTTTATGTAAACTTTGGTATTCTTTACTATCCACAGGGAAGCCCTGGTAATGATGGACCTCCTGGTCGTCCTGGTGCTCCTGGATTGAAGGTAATGCCCTGGCATGTACCTTAAACCATTTTCATGTACAGAATACACATATATTCTATGTTTTGACCAACTTCCACCCTGACCCACCATGCTTAGGGTGATCGTGGTGAGCCTGGATCTCCTGGTGCCATGGGACTTGCTGGTGCCCCTGGACCTGCTGGACCCACTGGAGGTGCTGGCAGACCTGGAAACCGTGGAGAGGCTGTAAATATTCTAATCACTTAATTCCCAATATAATTAACATTATTTGCAGGGTACTTTTATCTACAATCATCTGCTTGTTTCACTCAACCTTTCATTCTTGCGTTTTTGTTTTGTTTTGGTGGTTTTTGTCTCTAGGGCCCAACAGGTCCCTCTGGAGCTGTTGGCCCCGCTGGAGCTAGAGGTGCTGCTGTAAGTATAATAAACTTGTAAACCAAATGAAATTACACAAATAATATGCCACATAAACTTTCCACATGTGTATGAAAACTGTTTCCTGACATCACAGCATGTGTTTATGCGTGTTTATTTGTTCAATATAGGGACCTGCTGGACCTCGTGGTGAGAAGGGAGTTGCTGGAGACAAGGGAGAGAGAGGCATGAAGGGTCTGCGTGGACATCCTGGTCTCCAGGGAATGCCTGGACCTTCTGTGAGTGGCTGCACAGCAACATAATGCACAAGCACTGTGAATATGCAGCCACATTATGCACCGATACAGATTCCAATAACATTTGCAGTAGCAGGATGATGTAAACACAGAGAGTAAAGACTTGCTGTCACTAAAATGTCACTGAGTGATGTGTTTTCTTTTACCACAGGGACCTCCCGGTGACACTGGAGCTGCTGGATCTGCTGGACCTGCTGGACCCAGAGTGAGTAGAATCTCAGTAGTTTGCAATATAGGAGTGTTTTCTTTCTTCTACATGTATCCATAGAAGTTCAACTGTGTGTGCTATTGAAAGCTTCACTTTTAGTGAGAAATAAGCACATAGAAGAAGAATTGTATCATTGTAACAGGATGAAGAGGGCTCATAGACACATACAGCCCAACTATATTTGACAGAACACCTGTAACACTGAAGCACCAAACACAGGACAGTTTTAATTTATAGTTGCATGCATTGGTGATTTTTTTTTTTAAATATAAAAAGACAAATGATTGACTTTGTAATGTGATTTTTTTAGGGACCTGCTGGACCCCATGGACCCGTTGGTAAGGATGGCAGACCTGGTGCCCATGGTACTATGGGTGCTCCTGGTCCTCGTGGACCCAACGGATACACCGGACCAGCGGTAAGGTCGACTTTACATCAACAGCTTCATCACCTTCTTCGCAGAAACTGTTATTTTGCAGACTGGACAGTTTAGTGCTATTACGCAACTGTTATTTACACATCACTCCATTGGTCTTATCCATGTTAGGGTCCTCCTGGAGCTCCCGGGCTGCCCGGACCTGCTGGCCCTGCTGGTGGTGGATACGATGTCTCCGGATATGATGAGTACAGAGCCGATCAGCCTGCTCTGAGAGCCAAGGACTACGAGGTCGATGCCACTATCAAGTCTCTCAACACTCAGATCGAGAACCTGCTCACCCCTGAGGGATCCAGGAAGAACCCTGCCCGCACATGCCGTGACATCAGGCTCAGCCACCCTGACTGGAGCAACGGTAAGCTCAAATTCAGCTCCTAAAAATAATAGTATAGTGCCACTGTTATTAAGGTTTAGAAGCACTTCCAGAGGCCATGTGTTTAACTGATTCAGACAAAAATAATCTACTCCCATTAATCCGACTCTCTGCTTTTCCTGCCCTGAAGGATTCTACTGGATTGACCCCAACCAGGGCTGCACCAACGATGCCATCAAGGTCTTCTGCGACTTCACCACCCGTGAGACCTGCATCTATGCCCACCCTGAGAGCATTGCCCGCAAGAACTGGTACAGAAGCACAGAGGCCAAGAAGCACGTCTGGTTCGGCGAGACCATCAACGGTGGTACTGAGGTGAGAGAGGAGGCAGCTTACTTCATTTGAAATAAAAACAAGCTTAACACCATAAATCTCTTTATAGAAAATACTGACTGGGTCTTTCCTTCTTGCAGTTTACCTACAATGATGAGACCATCAGCCCCCAGAGCATGGCCACCCAGCTTGCCTTCATGCGCCTGCTGTCCAACCAGGCCAGCCAGAATATTACCTACCACTGCAAGAACAGCGTTGCTTACATGGATGGTGAGAGCGGCAGCCTGAAGAAGGCTGTGATAATCCAGGGCTCCAACGATGTGGAGCTGAGAGCTGAGGGCAATAGCCGCTTCACCTTCTCCGTGCTAGAGGACGGCTGCACTGTGAGTAGCATTGCTGTTACGTTTCGTTCTTGCGCACAATCTGCATTACAGCTTTGTGATTTGTGTTGTTAAGCCTCGCATCACTGTTCTGATACTCAACCTCTCCTTTTCTTCCTTTAACCCCTGCAGAGACACACTGGTGAGTGGAGCAAGACAGTGATTGAGTACAGAACAAATAAACCATCTCGCCTCCCCATCCTCGACATTGCACCTTTGGACATTGGTGGAGCTGATCAGGAGTTTGGTTTGGACTTTGGCCCAGTCTGTTTCAAATAAATAGACTCATGATAAATTAACACCGAAAAAAAGAGAGGAAGAACGAAAAAAAAAAACAAAATCTCTGCCCTTCTATCTGTGTTCGTTTTTTTTTATACTGAATGCTGATTTCTCTCTGCGCATCCACTTGCTTACGATGGGCAACTATCGGAGAGGACTGAACAGACTGATCGGAGCGTTGGTGCAATGCAAAATTAATACAGCAACCCAAAGGGACGCGGGAATACACCTTGTTGTGGGACATCATGTCATCCTTTTGTAAAAAATAAAAGAAGTGTAATAAAAACGCTGAAAGTATGCATCACTTTGTGGTCTTTGTATATCTTCCAAAGAGGAGGTTTAAAACCACAATTTCCATGAAAAAAGGTTTAAACTACCTCATGCCTGTACCTAAAGAAAATACTATTACCAAAACCTGGGTCCACAACCGAGATGTTATGACTTCTAATGCTTCAAGCTTTGTCCCGTATCGGAAGGTGCTCAGTTACTTGAAGCAGAGATCTATGGTGCTAATATGCAGCTGTGGAGCAAACCACTTTTTTACTGTATTATTTTGTATTGACCTTTGAGGAGTCTTGCATTCTTCCCCTGATATTCCCCCATTCTAAGCAGGTGGAATGATTCTAAACCTGATGTCTGGTTTTTTGTTTTGTTCTTTTTTTTCTAGATTTTTGTTCGTTTTGTTTTGATTTTTTTTTTTTTTCTTCAGGCTTTTTCACTCTTCCAATCCCACACCCACTGTTCATTCTGACAGCACATAATTCATCCCGTTCTGAATGGTTTTTTAAGGCGGCCTCTCTCTCAAAAAATGACACCACAAAGTCTATTGTACCTATTTTGTATATGTGAGATGTTTAAATAAATTGTGAAAAGTTCTGAAATAAAGCATGTCCAATGTTCCAAAACACACTATGCAGTGACTTAAGTGCTTTCGTGTTTTAAGGACACCACTGAAGGTGTGTCACTGTACTTTGGTTCTAGTTTGGCTGATGATTTACATGTCATCACTGACTTAAACATCTTCCTATTGTGGAAGCACAGCCGTGTCCTCATTTACCCCCCTTTTATCTTGCTTTCCAACAGTACATTCAACTTTAATGTACAGTAAATTTCTGTTTACACTGTCCATGCCAATGTGTGATTACTAAAGTGCATTGTTCCATGTAAATATGCATCCTCTCATGTTGCTTTTTTCTTGCATAATACAGCTTTTGCATCCAAATAAATCTTTGTGATTTGGATTCAAGGCTTACAGTCATGCATGAATATAGTCATAAGTCACAGTTAAGAACACGGCAGTTCTGCAGATAATAGCTATTTCACTTAGGGTAATGATGTATAAGGTCAGCTGCAGCACCTTCTATAACCACTAGAAGGCAGTATGGCATGTATTTACTAGAATCTCTGCTTCATGTCCAATACACTGAGACTCATGAGCAGCCAGACAGACACTTCAAATACCTGTGGCTGCACTGGCATTAGATATATGAGTAGGATTTATACACCTACACAATCTTTTATGCATAAAATTGACTATTAACAGTACAGAAATCAGGTTGCTAACAGACTGTCATGTTGACATCTCAAAAAGCAATTTGATGTCTAAATATCATTTTAAGTTGCAGTAAAAAAAAAAAAAAGTGCATTTACTCAAGCACAGTACTTAAGTACCAGGCCTGCTTCACATACCTACTACTTCTACTGCACAACAGTTCAGGAGGCTGTAATGTCTTTTCTACTTTATTTACTGTCCCACTTTAAATGATATATTACAGATAGATAATTAAATGATGTGACAATTTAACCATTGTGATGTTTGTTAAAATATAAAGCAGGCTGGAATTACAATAACAAGTACAATGACTCTATACAGTGTTGTTAAAAACTAAGCATACCCAATGCCACAATCTTCCCAGGATTGAAGGTCCCAGCAAATTCACCCCAAGGGCAGGCTGCAATATGCAATATGCTCAAAGAAAATCAAGTATAGCTTCTTTGAAAGGGTACCAACAGAAAGGCTCCTCTCTCTAAAAAGATTGGGTTAGGTTTGCAAAATTACATCTGAGAAAACAACAAGACTTCTGGAGCAAACACTTCATACCAACTTTCAAGCATGGTGGTGGAGGGGTGATGATTTGGGCTTGTTTTGCAGCCACAGTGTTAAGCTCTTTGTGGACACCTGGACATAAACACAGAGCACAGAAGTAAGGTTAAAGGATGTTTTCTTTGAATCAATCCCTCAGAGGGGCGGACAAGCAATCGCTATTGGCTTCTCTATCCTTTCAGAAACTCTCCTGAGTGAATTCTCTCTCCACAGTTCTCTCAGTAGCAGCAGGCAGAGGAGAAAAAGGTGAGCAGAGCAAAAAACATTGCGTGTGAATATTACAGGAGCCGCCCTTGTTTACCGAATGCGGTGTAACGATCTGGTCAACTGAGGAAAAAGGCCAGCTTCTTATAGTCAGGGCCCAACCAGCTCAACAGTGTGCAGGTGTGTGATTAGCGGGGCGGAGACGCTGGCAATGCTCCGGCTCTGCAACAAAGCATACAAATATTCCACACACTCACACCGACGGAGGAGAGAAAAAGACACTGAGCTCAAAGCACAGAAGCAAATCTACAGCAGAATGGCTGAAAAAGAAAAAAAAAACCAAGGTGTTGCAATGGCCCAAAGTCAAAGTCCAGTCCCCAACCTGATTGAAATACTGTGGCAGTACCTTAACAGAGCTGTGCATAAACCAATGTCCGCAAAATGAACTGAAGCAACGTTGTAAAGAAGAGTGGGCCAAAATTCCTCCAGAATGATGTGAGAGACTGATAAAGTCATAAAGAAAACAGGTATTTCAAGTTACTGCTGCTAAACGTGGTTCTACGAGCTATTGAATCATTGAGCCCTATGAAAGCTTTCATTTTCACATCAGATGGTTGTTGGAGAAAAAAATGTTTTTGAGGCAGTTTTGTCTCCTCTGTCATTCTGTGCATGAGATCCAGATATATAAAAAAAAAAATGTGCAATGAAACAAATTCAAATTCCTGAAGCTGCATGTATGAAGTAAACTTGTTTCATCTTCATCAACTAATTAAAATCCTGCTTTCATGAATAGGTAAAGATAATTTAATAATACTCATATGCATGTGTGCTTACAGTGGTACACCATTATGTCAAGCCTTTGAAATTCTTGGGTTTTCTGCCTGAACTGGCTATTCTGAGTACATTTACACCCGTTTTTAGGGCTGTTATGTAAATTTTGATTATCTTAGGTTTCCTCAATACTGGAAGTAGCTCGGGAGACTCCGATGTAAGACTTAGAAATGCTTAGTGTGTTCTCAGCACCAGGGAGAGTCAGGGCAACCGCATGTTTTTACAGGTCATGTTATCAACCCAGTTCTCAGGCTATCCTAGACAGACAGTCTATCTTTATCCCTTCACCCAGATAAGGTACTTGCTGATCTTTGGACTGTAGCTCAGCTTTCTGACCGTCACATTTCTGCAGATTCAAGCAAACATACAACAAAACGATGTCAGATGAGTTCAAGGCCACTAACAAAACCCAGTCATGTTACAGAGCAGAGCCCCTAGCTCTGATTCTTTAAGATCTTTCTATTAAGAAAGACCTCTTTTTAAAATCCCTACCATGACTCAACCAAAGTTTACTGAGCGTCAGCTGATGCACAGCCACTCTGTTATCACCCCGTCAAAGTGGATTTTACACTTGATGATGACAAGCTGATGATGACAGCAGAAGTTCCCTCCACCCTGTAGTCATACAATAAAAA
>VUQS01033995.1:13355-23929 GCA_015108495.1 Heterochromis multidens
TCTGGCTTTTTTATGATTTGTTTTCAACAATGGTGTCCTCCTTGGTTGTCTCCCATGTAGTCCACTTTGGCTCAAACAACGACGGATGGTGCGATCTGACACTGATGTTCCTTGAGCATGAAGTTCACCTTGGATCTCTTTAGAAGTCTTTCTGGGCTCTTTTGTTACCATTCGGATTATCCGTCTCTTTGATTTGTCATCAATTTTCCTCCTGCGGCCACGTCCAGGGAGGTTGGCTACAGTCCCATGGATCTTAAATTTCTGAATAATATGTGCAACTGTAGTCACAGGAACATGTAGCTGCTTGGAGATGGTCTTATAGCCTTTACCTTTAACATGCTTGTCTATAATTTTCTTTCTAATCTCCTGAGACAACTCTTTCCTTCACTTCCTCTGGTCCATGTTGAGTGTGGTACACACCATGTCACCAAACAACACAGTGACTACCTGGAGCCCTATATATAGGCCCACTGACTGATTACAAGATTGTAGACACCTGTGATGCTAATTAGTGGACACACCTTGAATTAACATGTCCCTTTGGTCACATTATTTTCAGTCTTTTCTAGGGGTACCATCATTTTTGTCTAGGCCTGTTCCATGAGTTTATTTTTTTAAATAATTCCGTTGAAGCATGGTTGAAAACCAATGTCTGACTTTCATTGGTTAACATTCATAGAATTTTTATTTATTATTACTTTTGTCAGATTAAAGTTATTTCTGTGACCATTGTGAGTTTTTCTTTCATTGACCGAAGGGTACCAACAATTTTGTCCACATGTGTATCTGCCAAACAATATGGCTTGCTGTGTGGTACAGCTTGTACAAGAAGTTTGGGCTTTAGTTTAAGTGACTGAAATGTTAGCAGTCTGTTACTTATCACAAATTAGGAGATACACTATATTGCTAAAAGTATTCACTCGTCTGCCTTCACACATATATGAACTTGAGTGACATCCCATTCTTAATCCATAGGGTTTAATATGATGTTGGTCCACCCTTTGCAGCTATAACAGTTCCAACTCTTCTGGGAAGGCGTTCCACAAGGTTTAGGAGTGTGTTTATGGGAATTTTTGACCATTCTTCCACATTTGTGAGGTCAGACACTGATGTTGGACGAAAAGGCCTGGCTTGCAGTCTCCGCTCTAATTCATCCCAAAGGTGTTCTATTGGGTTGAGGTCAGGCCAGTCAAGTTCTTCCACACCAAACTCATGCGGTCATGTTGGAACAGGAAGGGGCCATCCCCAAAGTGTTCCCACAAAGTTGGGAGCATGAAATTGTTCAAAATGTCTTGGTATGCTGAAGCATTAGGAGTTCCTTTCACTGGAACTAAGGGGCTGACCCCATCCACAATTGGACTGCCAGATGGAGAAGCGTGATTCATCACTCCAGAGAACGCGTCTCCACTGCTCTAGAGTCCAGTGGGAGTGTGCTTTACACCACTGCATCTGATGCTTTGCATTGCACTTGGTGATGTAAGGCTTGGATGCAGCTGCTCAGCCATGGAAACCCATTCCATGAAGCTCTGTACACACTGTTCTTGATCTAATCTGAAGGCCACATGAAGTTTGGAGGTCTGTAGCTATTGACTCTGCAGAAAGTTGGTGACCTCTGTGCACTATGTGCCTAAGCATCACTGAGCTCCTGAGAGTGACCCATTCTTTCACAAATGTTTGTAGAAGCAGTCTGCATGCCTAGGTGCTTGATTTTATACACCTGTGGCCATGGAAGTGAGTGGAACACCTGAATTCACTGATTTGGATGGGTGAGTGAAGACTTTTGGCAATATAGTGTATATACACTAATTCAGAAAGGAACCCCTTGCTGAACTATTCTTTGTTGCTCATGTACAAATTAAACCTGTTACGCTGTGCAAGTAGATTAAATACACACTAATTGCTGCAAATTCCCATCTAAGTGTTTATCAACCAACTGTAAGGCACAATCAACTTTGGGAACTTAGCTTAGTTTACCTCAGCAAGTAAATGCATTTTTTTTTTTACAGTTCCAACAGTGCAGTATTCTTGTATTGTGTACTCTCCCTGTAGTGTGACTCTACTGCCCTTTTTTCTTTGTAATTATACTGTATTTCTGCCTCTGTCGTTCACTTCATCCTCTTTTTTCTCCTTTATTACTCTCCTGATTTTGCATTCACATAGTGACAATAGCCAACCAACAGCAAAGGTTCTTTTTTCTTGTCCCTGCTTGCTTGGCTGCCCCAAGTCTATGGTGTGGCTGTGTGTTTACTGCTCCAGTGTTGCTTTACAGGCCCAGCAGGTGTGACCAGGGTTCGACAGTGTGGGCCAAGAACCAGATGGTTTCATGACTCAGGTGCTCCATGCCTGGCTAACCTGCCAGCTGCAGGTGTCTAAGGCCCAACCTGATTGATTCTCTTTCTCTCTCTCTTGGCTTTCTGGCTCATCTTGGGCTGTGTATGTAGCCAGTCTGGAATGGGTCAGCCAGACGTATAGTGAGGTGTGTGCACTGACATTTACCTTGATGGATACAGAAGCAATGCAAGATTGAGGGGAAAACGGAAATGTGGAATGGGGAAGACAAGAAGGTGGGTGGATGAAATGTCAGGGTACTAGCAGGATTGGGTGCAAACTGTCCACCATAAATGCAGAGACACAGTGACATGCACCAAGCATTTTTTTTTTAACATGGTCATGGCCATTTTAAATCCTGGGTCAATGCCAAATCCATACATAAAGACACACAAAGAAATCTACAAATAATAAACAATACAGCAAAGTTATTCTACATTACCTGGAGAAACTCAACTTACAAAAAACAATTCTTTAAAACAAAAGAAAAAGAAAAAAAAACTACAATGAAATAGAGTCCAGTTTGGGGGAGATAAGGTTTTCTAGCACTTGTATGGTATGTATGGCTCAATAATAAAGGAACCAGGTGAAATAATTCTCAATAATAAAGACATTAGAATGCATGAAAGACATAGACTCTGACAGAAATGTGTTCTCTTTTTTCCTTTGCCTCTCTCAATCCACCTTTCTTCTTTCTTCCATTGTCTGATTGCATTTATCCTCACATAGACATACTCCATGTACGTATACTCACACATCACTTCTATCAGCCATCACAGCCTTTCTCTCAACCTCTTTCTGCCCTGCGCTCCTCAGCAAATATCTGGCATAGTGGTCCTCTCCATCTCTATCTATCGATGCACTCTGAATTCTTGAGGCAGTATTGATTCCCACCAGAGGTGACATTTACTGTGTGCTCTCCCAAGTCATTGCCTTAATCACCTGACTGGTCCTTCACACTTGAACTAAATCAGATGTCAAACTCTCAAGTGATGAGCTGACCTGTTGTTGACCGAATGAATATTAGTTGACTGACATCAAAACTGCAACAACAGAAAACAGCAACCTCACCCACTCAGACCTTATACCCTTAGTCACCCTTGTCTGTCATTTTAATCAATACTACTATCTACTCATCTCTGTAAAGCAAACTTTTACACTTTTTACTTTATTTACTGCTTTATAAAATACTGACCTTGTAATGATCGTAGTGTACTTTTCATTCCATGTTCATTTTTGTACTATTCACCTTAATGCTCAGAATAGATCTTATAATTGGACTGCATGATCTAAATGCTGGAGGTAAAGAATATGGATCTTTTTTTTCTAATTGTGCATTCCTTGTCTGCACTAGAGAGCTAACATAAACCTAAAGACATGCACTCCAAGTAGTTGTCAATAGATAATGGTATTTATTTCTCCTCCAAAACACTAATCTATACAAAACACATCCAGTCCCCATTTCTTTTTCCATCCTGTGTCAGGGTTTCTTCTCAGTTTCATTCCTTTGTCTTCAACCCTTTATTATTTATTAATTAATTAACAAAATGTTTATCAAAAGTAGAATAAACAGAGGCACAGAAAAATCACTTTTGTGCTTTTCTGGATTTTGTCTTAATTTTTTTGTTTTAATCTCAGACTGACTCATTAATGTTGAGTTACATAATTGTCATTTAATAACTGTATTATTATTATTATTATATTATTATTCTCCAGAATAATAATATAATAATAATTAACGCTGGAGAGATTACATCTCTCGGCTGGCCTGGGAACGCCTCGGTGTTCCCCCGGATAAGCTGGAGGAGGTGGCCGGGGAGAGGGAGGTCTGAGCTTCTCTGCTTAGGCTGCTGCCCCCGCGACCCGGCCCCGGATAAGTGGAAGAAGATGGATGGATGGATGGATTATATTATTATTATTATAAATACAGAGAGTTGGTATTCGTTCTTATGTATATACAGGTATGACAGACTGTATTCAAAATACAGGCCTCAAAGTCTAACCAACAACAAAACCAACAACAAAAGTGAGCACACCCTTAAGTCATGATATTGAATTCTATTTTCCCAATATTTGGTATCCCCCCCTGTATTTTTGATGACTGATTAAACCTCCCTTGAAGTAGATGACACCAATCTTGCATGCAGTTTTTCAGTGATGATTCTTTTCAACAACTCTTTGCTGGAGGGTTTGCTTAAGGTTCTGCTTTATATTACTTTGTATTATATTGTTTGTTTCATATTAGGTTACCTACTTGGCCATGTCATTAGTGTTTTTTACTGTAAAACTTTGGTTAATTAAACTTCCATTAATAGTTTTTATTTATTTTTCATATAATTAACAATGATAAGATCATGAATAATGTAATGTAACTGGTTTAAAAGTGGTTTATAAACAGCTGTAAACATCTGGATGTTAATGTAAAATTGAAACTGAACTTAAAACTTTTTAAATAGCTTATTATTAGAGTGTACAGGGTATATACAATATTTAGTTTTCACTTTTTGTTTACTTTCATTTTCACTATTTATTTGGTTAGGTTTAGAAAACAATTGTGGTCTCTTGCCTTATCCATCCATCCATCCATCCATCTTCTGCTTGTTATCCGGGTTCGGGTCCCAGGGGCAGCAGTCTAAGCAGAGAAGCCCAGACTTCCCTCACCCTGGCCACCTCTTCCAGCTCATCGGGGGGGATTCCGAATCGTTCCCAAACCAGCCAAGAGATATAATCTCTCCTGCGAATCCTGGGTCTGCACCGGGGCCTCCTCTGGGTAGGATATGCCCAAAACACCTCACCTAGGAGGCATACAGGAAGCATCCTAACCACCTCAACTGGCTCCTTTCAATGTGGAGGAGCAGCAGCTTTACTCCGAGTCCCTCTCGATTGACTGAGCTCTTCACCCTATCTCTACCCTATCAGAGCTTACCATAGGTGAGGATAGGAAGGTAGATTGACCAATAAATCAACAGCTTTGTTTTTAGGCTCAGCTCTCTTTTCACCACAACAGATTGGCGCAGCATCTCCCGTCAGTCGTGAACCAGACCCCTCCACTTGGGATAGTAACTCATCATGAACTTGGAGAGGGCACTCCACCCTTTTCTGAGACCCATGGTCTCGGACTTGGAGTTGCTGATTCTCATTCCCACCACACTCGGCCGCAAACCACTCCAGTGCAAGCTGGAGGTCACCACCTGATGAAGCCAACAGAACCACATAATCTGCAAAAACCAAAGGTGAAATGTTGAGGCCACCAAAGTGGAGACCCTCCACCACCTGGCTACGCATAGATATTCTGTCCATAAAAACTATGAACAGAATTGGTGACAAAAGGCAGCCCTGGTGGAGTCCAACACCCACTGAAAACGATTCAGACTTGCTGCCGGCAATTTGAACCAAGCTCTTGCTGGGGTTGTACAGTAACCGAATGGCCTGTAACAACGAGCCAGACACCTCATACTCCTGAAGCACCCCCCACAGGATACCTCGAGGGACATGGTAGAATGCCTTCTCCAAGTCCACAAAACACATGTGGACTGGTTGGGCAAACTCCCACGCACCCTGATATATCCTCGAGAGGATAGAGAGCTTGTCCAGTGTTCCACGACCAGTACAAAAACCGCTTTGTTTCTTCTGAATTCGACTAACAGATGGACTCTCCTCTTCAATACCCTGGCATAGGCTTTCCCAGGCAGGCTGAAGAGTGTGATCCCCCTATAGTTGGAGCACACCCTCCGGTCCTCCTCCTTAAAGATGGGAACCACCACCCCAGTCTGCGAATCCAGAGTCTTCCCCCTTGTCCCCAGATTCTGCTTCCATTACAGAAGGCGTGGCAGTGGGATTGAGTAGATCCTGAAAGTGTTCCTTCCACCGTCTGACTATATCCTCAGTTGAGGTCAGCAGTCCCACTACCACTGTATACAGTGTGAGTAGAGCACTGCTTCCCCCTTCTGAGCCGTCTGACAGTTTACCAGAATCACTCTGAGGCCAACTGAAAGTCCTGTTCCATGGTCTCACTGAACTCCTCCCACACCCGAGTGTCCTGGTGCCACATGCACTTATGAGCACCCTTATGCTCGAACATGGTGTTCATTATGGGCAAGCTGTAGCTAGCACAGAAGTCCAATAACAGAATACCACTCAGGTTCAGATTGGGCAGGCCGTTCCTCTCAGTCACACCACTCCAGGTCACACTGTTGTTGCCCACGTGAGTGTTGAGATCCCCCAACAGACCAATGGAGTCCCCAGATGGAGCACTCTCCAGCCCACCCAGTGACTCCAAGAAGGCTGGGTACTCTGAACTGTCAGGGACAAACGACGGTCAGGACCCATTCCCTGACCCAAAGGCGCAGGGAAGCAACCCTCTCATCCACCAGGGAAAACCCCAACGTGATGGTAGCGATCCAGAGGGATACAAGTATACCCATTCCTGCCCACTGCCTCTCTCCTAGGGCAACTCCAGAGTGGAACAGAATCCAACCCCTCTCCAAGAAATTGGTTCCAGAGCTGTGCTTTGAGGTGAGCCCGATTAGATCTAGTCGGTATCTCTCAACCTCATGCACCAGCTCCTTCTCCACCAGACAAGTGAAGTTCCATGTACCACAAGCCAGTTTTGGAAGCTAAGGATAGCTCCAGGACCTCTGCCCCTGACCGCTGCTCGATCCACAAAACACCAAACCCCTACGGCCCTTCCTGTGGGTGGTGGGCCCACAGGAGGGCTGACCCATGTAGCTTTTTCTTGCTTGGCCGAGCCAGCTGTTGTATTAAATTTGGGCCTGGCCACCCTTACTCTGGGCCTGGGTCCAGGGTGGGACCCCGGTGACCCTGCAGGGTAAGCTCGACCCTTGATCTTTTTAGGCGTCATAGGGGTTGTCAGAAGAAGAAGTTGTCTCTTGCCTTAGTATTATTATAATCTTTTTAAAGTTATTATTATTAATATTTTTATTTTACAATAGCCCCATGTATATTTATTCTTGTTGTGTTAAATTTGTACTTAAGGAAACTTTAATGGTGTGGTGGTTAGCACCATCCCCTCGCCTCACAAAGGTTCTGGGTTTTAATCCACCGACTGGCTAGGGCCTTTCTGTGTGGAGTTTGCAAGTTTTCCCTATGTGTTTGTGGGTTCTCTGACTTCCTCCCTCAGCCCAAAGACATACATGTTAGGTTAATTGGTGATTCTAAATTTGCTGTAAGTATGGATGTGAGTATAAAAGGTTGTCTCTCTGCATTAGCTCCGTGACAGACTGGTGACCTGTCCAGGGTGTACCCCACCTCTCATCCTGTGACAGCTGAGAATAGCTCCAGCCCAACTGCGACCCTGAATTCGATAAGCGGAAGAAAATGCATGGACAGATGGGAGCTAACTTTTTTTTGGTTTGTTTTAATTATAAGACCAAAATAGAATAACATTAAATAATTTAGCATTTAGCAATATGGTAAAGAGTTTTGTACTTACAAAACAAAGGTTTGGATGTGATCTGATAATCAATTTTTTTTTGCAGATTTAGAAATGTATATTGAAACCATAGTCATAAGTAATATGTTAAGCTGAAAATATAATTTTATTAGATCCAAATGATCTTGCTGTCTGACACTTACCATTTGGATGATTTGTTTACTCCAGTTCTCTCTCTCATGTTGTCCACATATCTTGATAAATGCTTTCTGATTTATTTATCTCTTTGGCTCTGTGTCGATCATCTCATTAATCTGTTACATAATACACAATTTTCAGTTGCTTGAACAAGATAATTGTTCCGGCTGAAGAGATATTATTTTCATGCACCCAAGGCTCTTTGTTTCCCTAAGACCAGACCATAGCAATCCCTCTGTGTGGCACTCTGGCAAACTTCTACAGAGCCAGTCACTGCCAAACAATGATGCCCTCACAGAAACATCAAAAAGATACAAGGTACTGGGGGTGAAGCATGCCAAGAAAACAAAACAAAACAAAACAATGAATGTCTTTTATTGGATCCCTTTAGATGAAAACACATTTTGAAATTAAGGAATCGTTTAATATTTTTATGTGTGTACATATATATTTTTAGCATGTCTGTGTTGGTGTATACAGGCCAACTCCAGTGTAACAGTTTTATGGGGAAAAGCAATATAACATTTACAAACAAACAAAAAATTGGATTGTTGAGAACATTTGAGCACCAAATAAATTAATATAACCATTTCTTTTAAATCTGCTAAGTTCAGTCTCATTATATGTACAATAACCAGAAAGCTTAAACACACATAAAATGAAATCCTTTCATGTTGTAAATAGAGCAGGCATAAAAGCAAACAATAAATCAAAACAATAAAATATGCATGTGCACAGACACAAATACAACATCCTACAGAAATCTCTTATCTCCACACAATGCATCTCTGCATCCTTTGAAAATGTTTTATAGTTGATTTTTTTTTTTTTATTAAAAAATACTGACATTGATGATAATACCTCTCAGTTGGATTATATAACCTTCACATATCCAGTACACTCTTAAATGGATTCCTGATGGAGAGTATTGGCTGCAATAATAGCCCCCTTTTGCTAACACCACTGCCATTAACATTGTGTTGCCTTAATACTCTGGTTGATCTTTGGGGCTGGATTGTAATATTTCCCCCTAATGGACATTAAAATGGGTGTTCATGGTACCTGCTGAGGGAGGTGTGTAGTATGTTGTGTGTCTTCAGCTACCCAGTTGTTTTTGTTCACAACACTGTGTCCATATATGTTTATATGGACACATATAAGCAAATGCTTACCTGCATTTGAAAGTGTGTCGATGTATTCTCGCTATGCCAACATGACTTGCAGCCCATTTAGTCGACCTGCTTGAGTTTATGGACAAACCGTGTGAGCAAGCCTTGTGACAGAATGGAATTAACATTTTGACATCGAGGGAAAGCACATTCCCAGGATGTGGTGATTACTTTCCAGGGACACTGTATGTAATGACCTCTATGGCCAAATGGTGGCCAAAGCTTTTTCACCATAGAGACAGATGTTGACACACCATTTTGACCCAGCTTTGTGTCTTTTAAGTTGAATGCTGTATTCAGTTTGTCTGAAATTTTATAATTTCACCTAATTGTAGAATGATTTCATAACAGTGAAGTGAAATAGCCAGAAGTTATTGTTGTATAGTTTTAAAAAAAATTTCATGATCTAAGGAGTTTGTAAAGCTGCTAATGTACTGTGAGTCCCCTTCACCCATGAATTGAACACAGTTCCTATGTTCACACATTGATGTTGTGCTGCCATGCTTTACTCTTTGCACATTAGGGATATAATGTTCTTGTTTGCAGGCTAAAGTGTGCCAATAATTTTGAAAACTTGGGTCAGCAAGCAATTATTTTCATTGTTGAAGTCTGATTTTCTCAGTCAAGACACCCAAGTTGGGTGAACTTGCGGATCTAAATCATCCATAGGTGTAAATGTGAGTGTACTGCATATGGTTACACTGTATTTTAGGAAAAAAATTATTAATTAATTAATTTTATTAATTAATTTAGTTTATTGAATGTTCATCCCTTTTATCAAGATGCAGCACAATAAGATGATATTTTACACAATCATTTTCCTTAGAGGAAAGAAAATATTGTGAGTGCTACCTTTGCATAAAATCATCTCCTCTAATTTCAGTTCAGTATATAGACATATTTTCACGTTTTTCTATTAATGACCGATCTCTTCACCTCCCTACTCTCAGCTTCTTTAAAATGTGACACCAATTATTTCTGAAAATTTGATACGACGCTGTTTTACAAACTTACAAAATCATTTGAAATTGTTGGGTGTGATTAAATGATCAAGCTTTTTCGTTTTTAAAGTTGCTGTACCTGTAGTATGTAACGTATCTTAAACAGCATTGCATATCCACAATCAACCTGTAGTATAGTAAAAAGTATTATTTTTCCTCTGATATGTTCCTATGTTTGGCTTGAAAATCCCTTCAATCGCTTTACAGTCTGTTTCCATGGGAACACCCACCCTTTAAAGGAATGTTCTTTTGAAAAAGAGGGGTTAAAGTATTTTTTTCCCCTTTAAATATTTTTATAAACTGAATAAATCAGATCTTTTTTTCTTTCTGAGAAAGAGAATTTGTCAGTTAAAAGTCAAGGAGGATGGTTTTAAATTTTAATTGTAAAGTAGCAGTCAAATTACATATTGTCCTTCGCAGTGAGAAAAAGAAAAAAAAAAAAAAAAAACTTAAAAAAAAAACACAAAAAACAAAAAAATAAAAAAA